>JAPDSC010050777.1:25147-53033 GCA_026290005.1 Latrodectus geometricus | reverse complement strand
TATATATATATATATATATATATATATATATATATATATATATATATATATATATATATTAAAATTCCATTTTTACTTTAAATACTTTCAAAATATTACATTCTTAAGTTAAAAATTTGGAATATATTCTGTAATGAGTATTTTCTACTTAGCAGCAAAATTTGTTGTTAAAAATATAGCAAACATAGAAAAACATAGCAGATATGTTTGTCCAACAAACTATATCCTAAATTATTATCAACGGCTTTTTCTATAACTCTAAATAATAAATATGTAGTTAGTTTAAAATGAAGAATCTGTGGTAGTTTGAGTATGATTCTCCTAAAATTTTTAATCATGGAGAACTATTCTGGATTTATTATTTGTTTTTAAGAATAACATAAATTCCTAATTAAATTGCTGCCAATCTGCGAGCAATAAAATATTTTTACATAACATGATGTTTTCATGTTGTACTTCATAAATTAAATTAATACAGAAAAATTTTAATCTCTACTTCTCATTCATCAATTGATTTATTCTAGTTAGAGACATTATTATGGATTCAAGTCACCCACAAAATTGAAAAAAAAAAAAGATATTGCTTTAAATTAAGCTCGGTAACTCTTCCACACTAATGATCTCGAATTTGACATCTTCCTAACAACTTTTATTATCTAGTTAATGGTAGGTCTTCGTGGGCTCTTTTCAAAAAGATGATGACAGATAAGTTATAAGCCCTTTGGCGAAAATATATGGAAGTAAAGTAGAGTTTGGAGCTAAGAACATTTTTGTATTCATCATGTAAACATAATGAAAGCTTCAAGTGAAGAATGATGCTTTCGTACAACGCATCTGTCAAGGTCTGACAGGTCACAAAGGGATAAAAAAATATCTCACGGGACCCGGAATCATTAATCTTTTTCCCTTTCTACATTGTCGTAAATTTGTCGTAGGGAAAAAATGTAAATAAAGGAAAAACACATTCTGTTCACTTAAAATGCAATGTATTTTCTTGTTTGCTTCCTTTGACGTGAAGGTGTTTTAAGGAAAGGGACCTTAGGAGCAAATGAATGAGCTTGGATAGCAAAGCAAGTCAAAGGATACTAATGATAGAGATTAAATCCACTTTTTTTCCCTTCTGATGCTAGGGTTAATTTTCTGAAGTTCACTTTACACAAAGAAAGAGTAAAGGTTATTTTTTGTTGATGCTTAACAACGAGAAAAATAACACCTATTACAAAGATTACCGAGAGTGCTTACTTTATGTATTCAACTAGAGAAAGTATAGTCAGTTATATCGTTACTTACAGAAATAATATATGCTTTGTATGCATTGAATAAGGCGAATATTGGGATCCTCATGGAATAAATTTTACATTTTATTATTTCCTTTTAAGTTTCTCGTTGCTTATTTATTTTATTTTATTTTTCCGTTAAATTTCGTTTACGCAAAAGTAATTTATTCACTATTTTATACTGTTTGTAATACCGTTATATGCTTTTTTATTAATAATTCAATTTTTATCAGATTCTAATGATTACTTTTGGTTAAAATCATACATAAAAGCACTGCGTCTAACACATTATACTTTATATAAGTTCAAAAATCAAAATTTAAATTTGAAAATAATTGCTTATTGTAGATATGATTCAGTAAAAATGTACATATTTATAAAGTTAGTTTTTATAAAATATGTTTATTTTATTTTGGGGGAGATAGCTAAACATTTATCTGGATATCTGTATTTTGTTCTTTTTCTTCCCTCTTTAAAGCCTTAATATTAACTAACACATTCAATCAATGACAAGAAGTTATTTTCTTTTTCAAAATTTCCAGAACTTTATATCGTTGTTTCCAGCGTAATATGATATTAGTCTGTATCATGATAAAACCTCCCAGATTCATTTATATCCAATAATATTATAGAACCCTACCTTCCACATCCAAGAATAGTATGGCAAAATTGATTTGGTTGGTTGGATTTTGTCGCTCAAGGTGCAAAAAGGACAAGCTGCGCCTCAACATTGATTTGATTTTCTCTCACGGTTTTAGGACATTAATATTTTATTTTGAAAGTTTAAACTATATTCTCTAATTACCGGCTTCATAGCTTTACCAGAAGAATAAAATAAAGTTACAGAAAAAACCAATTAAAAGTACTGATCTAAATTATAATCTATAAATTAGCTTAAAATAGTATTTCTCAAATGCTAAACTTCCTTAAACACTTATATTTCAATTCTAATGCTGACAATTGTAATCCATCAAAAGCTCCTCATCGCAACTCACAGTGTAAAACACACCCACAACAATTTCCCGGAAAGCCGGCTGATGGCTGAGTAGTTAGCTTTCCTGACTACTAAGCTGTTGGTCCCGGGTCCAATCCCGGTTCAGGCATGAACGTTTTATTTCTCTTTCTTTCTTTGTCCTCTCTCCTGAGATGACGTATGAATGTGGCCCGCCGTATAAATGGATTTGTGGTGGTGTGACGTAGGTAATGCTAATCACCTCCGTGACTTAGTTCACAGTGCCCACCAGGTAACGTTAATTAAGTAGCAATTTCTGGCCTTGATGTGGCGAAGTGTTAATCACCCAGTGCCGTGATTAAGAAAAAAAAACAATTTTGCAGAAAAATATTCACAATAATATCAATAAAAAACCAACAGCAATTAAATTATGCCACTGACTAATTACATTGGCAGAGTTGACAAATGGAGTTGCTTAATCCATTTGAATATTTAGCTTGGACATATTGTATTGTTGCAATATTGCTAGTCACCAAAAATATAAGGAGGTAAAGAAAAGGTAATTATATCAAAATAAAATATATGTTTTAGATTGCATGGATTATAAATGTTTTTTTTTATTTCTAATGGCGGGCACCTTGAGCAAGTAAGTAACATTTGCCCATTTGCTGCAACAAGCCCGGAAGCTGCTACTCATTTTATCGTTACCCGGTGGGCACCTGTGAACCAAATCACGGAGGTACGAGAAGCATCGCCCACGCCACACCACCACAAACCCATTTATAGGGCGGGCCACATTCATCCATCATCTGAGAAAAGGACAAGAAACACAGAGAAAGAAAGAGAAAGTACATCCTTGCCGGGATTCGAACCCAGGTCCTCCCCATCCGTAGTCAGTTACGCTAACCACTAAACAGTTGGGCGGCCGATTATAAATGTTAAATATTGAAAATAAGAATGTTTTGTGACATGATGATAAATCAAAATGAATTATCACAATAGCTAACAAATCTGTTCAATTTACTGTGGTTTTAGACGAGAGAGATTTTTGTTTGAAAAATCAGTGTACTACTTTCACAAATTCAATCAATCCTCTATTCAGTATTCAGAAATATTTAATAGGTGTTAATCAAGAGAACCGACAACTCAATGGTGATTTCAAACATGTATTTTGCCTATGATGACGAATGGTTGTAGGCAAAACCAGATGCAGTGCAAAACATATTCCTTGGTATGAATTTCACCAGGTGTGGTCTGTTCCTTGCTTATGTCATATTTTCAGATCAACAATGTACACATGTTAAGATTTCAGGTTAATTCAATTTGATAGTTGGTGTTGACAAGCTGCATCATTTTTTACGCACTTATGACTATCTTCAAGAATTTCTGATGAGATGGTTGGGATCACGTCTGTTAGTAATTGTTAGTCTTTTCATCAAATAATTCAGTGTTTCATGGCTGTTACTTGCTACATCCGATACAATAACCCATTCCTTTTAAGGTTAATTGGTAATCATTAAAGTTCTTCACTCAAATTCGAAGTGTGCTCTAATGACACTCATTTTGTTTTACCAAATATATTGTAGTTGATAACACAGTAATTTGCCAGAGAAAACAAGTCTCAACGGTAATCCTCCCTCACCTTATGAGTTAATATTTCAGACAGACAGCACTGAAATATTAAACCATTGTATATTTTTTGACATGAAATTCGCAAGGTCTGTTTAATTTGTTTGTCAAATGTAATTCTAAAGAATGTATCTCATGGAATCATTGAAACTTTTCCGTCTGTTTATCAATGTAACAGTTTTGTCTATTGCGTGAATTTTTACGTAATTTTTTTCCAATTTTTATATTTTCTTTTATATTATGTCATGGGTGTGAGGAAAAATGTGTTTTTCTTTTTAAAAATCTCCGCGCATGTATCAGAATTTACTCCCATAGTATTTTATCCGAACTTTCAATAATTATTTATAATTTCTTTAATGCCATTGTCGATATAAGGCATGTATATATTTTTATAGCATAAAAGTTCCAATTTAGTAATTATATTTTTTATGGTAAAAATAAAAATATGTAATGCATAAAATCCAATTCTTGTTCATATTTATGATCTTGATCTGTATTTCAAATAGATCAACTATGAGATATTGCTTTAGTAAAACAATTTTTGAAATGTAACAATATTTTTAAGACAATTTTTACTCGCTTTTATAAATAGTTGATAGCATTTTACTTTAAGATTGAAATACCCATAATTATCTTTAATTATTAGCAATGCTAGTTTATTAAAATGAGATAAGTTTAAATTTAAACAAAATATGTTTAAACAATATTTGTTCATCAGAAAATGAAAGATACAAATTAATAACAATCTTTGTAAAATCATCTTCAAATTATTATTTATTGTAAAATATTTTTTATTGTTTGGTTATATAAGAGTTATATTACTGTTAAGAAGATTTTTATATAAGGTATGTCCTTGAATGATATTTTACAAGAAGTTAGGAGGAATATTACATTATAGGTTTACTATAAATTCGACAAAAAAATTTAACGTTATTTCTACTACGTGGATAACTTAAGTTCTTAAGTCGAATCATTCGTTAACCAACTGGATCATCATGATCCTATAATCCCCAACTCAAAACATTCTATAGAAAGGAAATAAAATTATTCAGCTGGGGTTCTTCGGGAATTCTAAAACAGAGACGATGTTCTGTCCTATTTCTTTTCCGGTTTATGCTATTAAACACCCCCTCTTTCTATGTAAATAAAAGAATTCGATTTAGTTTGTGAGCCAGGATTTTACCCATGGATTTGTTTGTTGTGCAAAGTGTTCCTTCTCCTCTTGGAGGCATTTCAAGTTTTGATCTGCTTCCTCCCCCTCTTCTGAAATAACATTTTGTCACTCTTCACCCTAGGGTGTGGTAACAATGGCTATTGTTTCGCTGCTGTGAGTGTGGAATTTTGAAATTTAGCAATAACCCTTGGAGGCAGAATGTTTTCTTACTGCCTTGCGTCTCGTAGACCAACATTTCTCTTTCATTCGAAGTTTCAAATTAAAGCAGCTTACTTGAAAATAATCCTGCTTTTATTAAATAAATTATTTTTTTTATCTTTTCTACAGTTTTTCTTATCGACTTATAATTTAATACTTTAGAGAACAAGGTAAGTTTGCTTTTACGCGATATTTTAGAATGTTACTTTTCTTCAATATATAATTGTTTCTTGCTAAGCAACTCTTTACTTCTATGAATAGCTTTATTTTCAAAGAAAGGGAAATAATGACGTGTGATCTATATGCATAAATGCATGCAAGCTTTTCTCCTGAGATTATTTATTTTAAAAATGACTGCATTCTAGCATTAAAGAATATAAAGAAGTATCGCTTTCGAAGCAAACAAAACAATGTTTATTTTCAGCGTTAAAATAGTTGAACGAAATTTCTTAATAATTATTGTTTTTCACAAATGAGTATTTCTGAGCAAGGCTATAAATTTAAAACAAGTCGATATCTAATTCGATCTGTTCATATAAATACAATGCATAGTTAGAAAGATTTAATTTTAATAAACACAATTAAAAAATCCAATCTATCTTTGCCTTGAGTTTAAGTACAGATATGGGAAACAAAGTCTGGAACATGTTTTACTTAAACTTTAATCAAAATGCTTGAATATAAACTAAATATGGTATAGTAAAATATATTATATAATCGTATCTAAGTTTTGCAACTTTTTCGTTATTTAAAAAGAAATACTGAAAATGAAATAAGAATCAATTATTTTTAACAGGATAGATATTAGCAATGCTAAATATTTATGACATGTTAGAATTAATATCATAAGGGATTTTTCGGAATATCATTGCTTAATTTATTCCATAATGTATGGTAAAGAATTTTTTTTCGTTGATATATTTATTTATATATAATGATTATTGAGTGTACTTTAATGATATCTCTTGGTTTTATTTCTGTGTTTAGAGTTAAATGCATTTTTATTTCTAGTGATGCTGCTACTTTCGAAGGCTTATAAATTAATGTTTAATTCAATATGTTACTTGAGTTATATACTTAATATTTTACATAGTTAAATATTGGTTTTACTAATGCAAAATCATACACATGTAATATTTAATCATACACATATAGCATGATCATACACATGTAATATTTAATTTGTGAGCAAAAATGTTTTAAAAATAAGAAAATTGCTTATGTGAAAAGAAAAAAAATCGCTATAACTAAATACTTATTTGAAAAAGGAAGTTATGATAAATGAAAGAATATATTCTTGAGCAAACTTGTCTATTTCTGTGGAAATTATTATTATGTTTCATTAAAAATTGTCACTTTGATATTCATAATTATTTTTTGAAATATTAAACTTTATTTGTGTGTAAAATCTTATCTTTCATACCGCAATTATCACATAAAACAATTCTAATTTATATATCCATAGTTAATAACTTAAAAGTTTAAAATCATGCTTAGTCATCAAAATTTTTAGCTAAAAGTTAAAAATAATAACCTGTTTTAAGTTTTAATAAATTATATTGATTTATCAAAACATGTTTGGTATTAAAATAGATGAGATAAACCTGTAAAAGTTTACGAAAAAACTTTAAATAATTAAATTTAAATCAATTTTTGTGACACTGAATTATTATTTTTTTTGGTTGTCATCTCATTCTTTTAAGGATTTCAATACTGTTAAAAGTAATGCATAAAATTACAAAAAAATTGTTGTTTTTTGTAGTTTTATTTTGAAATTTTTTAAATTATAAAAAAATTTTTTGTGTGAGAAGACATTTTTGTCTTTAAATAACATAGAAGCAAAGTGTCGATCAAATCTAAAGAGTACAGAAGAAATGTTTAGTCTGCTGTGTGTCCACTAATTTGCAAAGCTTTGATAACATAATAAAAAACAAACAAGCACACCCTTCCTTGTTTCACAATATGCGCATTATGAAGAAAGCGAGTTGACTCAGTGACTTTCTCCAAGTGAGGACCTACTATTGATATTTTTTGAATTTTTTTCAAGAAATTGAATCAAATTTTATTATATTTATACTTGTTACTTATCAAGAATTTCACATTGCTCTATATTTTAAAGTTAGTTATTAAAGACTACAATAATATTAGTTTAGGGAAAAAGTAATCCATTATTTTTTCGGTAGACGTCTGTAGTGATCGATATCTCGTGAGGTATCAATCAAACAATTTCAGATTTATGCTCGTTGGAAAGGTGACATTTGACTCTAAAATATCCTCTTGCGGCGTTTTGTTTGATTCATTCAGTTACGAGTACAAGGTTTTAAAAATGGAAGACAACAAACAGGAAATTCGATACATTTTCGTTTTTCTCTTGTAACGGCGAAAAAGATAGCCGGGTGGCTAAAATTGTGAAAGGTGTTTATCGTCCTATATAAGACTGTAACAACCAGTTACGTACAATTTTTGTTTCATCGATTCCGTTCGGGTATTTTTGATGTTAGAGATGCACCTCGCATGTGGATACAGCATCGTCGAAAAAGTCTATAAAATATCAAAATTGATCGAAGTTAACCGCATGTCAGCAGTCGTAACGCGCAAGACCTAAAAATCTACATGAAAGCTGTTTTAAACCTTTTTACAAAGCGAATCCAAAAGAAGTTACATAAAGTTCACGTAAAAATAATGGATTTCTTTTTCCCCAAACTAATATATCATATTACAAATGAAGAAATTAAGTTTCACTCCCACAAATGCCGAATTTGCGGAGTTTTCCACAAAAGTTTCCACCGAGCCCTGGTACATCACATACAGTATAATTAAATTTTTTAAAAAAATTAGTTATGCTAAATTTAAATCCCATATTTAAAGAGTTAATTTAAAATTTGGTTCTATTATAAGAGCAACATTTCATAAATGATATATGATGTTTGCAAAAATAATATGCAATGATGTTAATTTAAAATAAACTACATCGATAATTACAATGGTTTGCTCAATACAAATTAATATTAAATTACTTTGCTTGAATTCTTGCAGATTTAAATATTTTAACTTGTCATAAAGTGCGTATATTTTTAGATTACATTCTTTATAAACGCATGCTTAAATGTTTAATTATATGAATTGTTTTCCATTGAAATATATTTTTATAGATATAAATGCCTATTAAACTATGATAATTTTTATTATTTAGAACATAATAACTATTATCATTAATATGAGACTAGCAAATCAGAAAAAAATATAATATTGAAAATTTACTTACTGTAAATTTTATTTACAGTTTTTTAAAACTGAAATAAAACTTATTTATATTATAGATAAATATTCAAACATTTTTAAGTTAGCATTTTTTATTACAAATAAAGAATTTTGCACAGATTTTTCCTATTTTAATAAGAGTTTTTTTTGATTTGGTGTAAAATTTGCAAATAATATTATTCTATTTATAACAGCGTAAAATGTATTTTAAAATCGGATAAAGGTATTTTTTGTTCAATTCCCAAATCTTTCTTGTCCGTCAGAGATTTGTTAGTGTAAATAAAAACTCATTTAAATTTGATAGAAATTTTTAAGTGTTTTATTTAAAATTTTGACGTAAAGTATTTTTTGAATAGAAAAAGGTTTATGAAAATAACACTTCAAAGCTTGCTCTTGTAAGAAAAATTTCCTTAAATTTAAAGTTTGTTTCATTCAGAGTTTATACCTTACAGAAACCTTTTTGAAACACTCACATATACATTAACATGTGCATAAATACACATAAGTATTAAACTATTATTTAATAGTTTCGTTTTTAAATCATTTTAAGTTATATAAGACCATTATTATCATTTCAAGATATATAAGTTATATAAGAAAAGCTTTTAAAAAGCTTAATATGAATAAGTAATTTTTTTTTTAGTTTGCTCTATTTATTTATTTTAAGATTCATTTCATCCAGCATTTTTGTTTTTTGAAAATTTCACTTATTTATTGAAATAAGTTACATTTTGTTATATTAGTTTTGCTTTTAATATATATGAAAGAAAATATTTTATTAAAATTCATGTACATATCCTTTATGTTATTCTTAAAAATCTGTTATATCCAAAACTTAATGATTCATACGTATTTAAGAAGATTTTATACCTATATACATTTGGTCACTCAAATTGCATTTATAGCGTTGGCCACTCAAAATACAACATTTTGAAGGAAGTATGCAAATCATAGGAAATTTACATCATGCGTTTGCGGAGATGAGATTTGCTAATCACTAGCACTACATTGCTGCACATACTCACATCTCGGGTGATTGCAGTGCCATCTATAATTGTTGTATAAAAGGAGAATAGAGAAATAAAAAGATGCCGATTTTTGAATGACAATTTTTTTGAGTAAGGAAGGATAATTAAGGAAGAATAATTACTTATAAAAGGATTGCGGATTACATTTCAGAGAAATTGGTGATCCTGTTGGCTGAACCAAGCAACTGTGATGCCGATCTGTAATCGTGGTATGCAGCAGAGAATGGCTGACTGAAGAGATTATTCTCAACTATATCGTTGCATCTCTGAATGGGATGATTGGCATATTGTGCCCATGGCAGTGATGGATCCTTCAGCAAAATCTTGAACCATTTCACAATAGATCCAGTCTATTATGCATCATTCGGTGCCTACTCGTGCCATACGACATCGTTCGACATGGGCTAGTAGGCATATTGTGCTCATGGCAGTGATAGATCCTTCAGCCACATTTTGAACCTTTTCACCACAGATTCAGTCTATTATGCATCATTCGGTGACTACTCGTGCCATTCGACATCGTTCTTCATGAGCTAGTAGGCATATTGTGCTCATAGCAGTGATAGATCCTTCAGCCACATTTTGAACCATTTCACAACAGATGCAGTCTATTATGGCCACTTGTGCCATTCGACATCGTTTGCAACTGAGTGTAATGTGTTCAAGGTCTTTATTAGGTCACCTATCCTTGAGTTAAAAACTCATGCATATGCGATGAATCACGGACATGCACAACGGAATGTGCCAATCTTCATAAATTCTTTCACAACTAAGTATATAGACTGTAGTTATAATAACGAATAGATTTAGAGTACATTTTACAAATTGCTTCGAGCAATTTTCATAAAAAAACGCATTTTTATGACATAAGTTTCTTTTAGAAGAGAACCAACATTTTTAGGTGCATTCTCTTGTATAACAGAAACTTTAATAACAATATAAAAATATTGTTTTAAATTGTATGTATTATTAAAATTGTTTTAGGATGAAGTTTTTACTTCTATAATAATCGCAAGAGCAGCTTTTGAAAACTGTTATTAGTTTATTATTTTAAAAGTATTGAATAAAGTGTAAAATTGCAATGAAAACCTTTTTGAACATTAAAAAAAATCCTTCAATAACGTGAAAAAAATTCAATATGTAGGTGGTACAAAGACAAGATAAATATCACTTCTTTCCATTCATGGTACATATTAAAAAATGAAAAAGTAATTTATGAGGATTTTCTCTAGGTAGAATTTTTTGTATAATGTTTTTCATACAGCGAATGTATATAACTGCAAAATTTCTCTTCAAAGTTTTATGTATATATTCCTATAACTATTTTTAGCTCTGAGTTTTGAATATAAATATTTATGAAAACCTATTCCATTTCAAAGGGAATTTTTATTTTTACCAATTTATGGCTTATGATTAAACATGTACAAATTTGAAACTCTTTTGAATTCCATTGAAACTTATATTTGAAAGTTTTCTCATATTTTCCCTCACTGCAGCTTATTTAACGAAAAACAAAATTTTAGTATTTGGTGAAAATGAGTTTTTGAAAACACACTTTTTAAGGAACTGAACTTCTGTTTTGTAATTATATATATAAAAAAATGTTAAATCCTAAATACGGAATAAAAAAAAAAAAAAAAAATCCAAGAGATTTTACTAGTTTTGATAAATTTATTGACCCTAATTAAAACAGTAAATCTGCCTGCATTTTGCCTGAATGTTAACCTATTCTTCTAAAATAGAATTATTGTAAGGAAAAGTTAATTTATATTTCTCGTTGATTAAATATCTTAAAAATATATCTTAACTTTTCTTTAATAAGTTAAAATGAAAAATTTTTAGTTTATTTGCAATCTCGTAAAATTATTACGAGATTACTTAACAAGTAAAAATTATAAGTTAATCATCAGTCAATCAAGTTGATCTCGTAATAACTTAAGATAAACTTGGTTGACTTAAGTTTAGCTTGATTGATTGAAGATTGACTTGAATGATTTAAGTAAGCTTGACTTAATTGACTAGATTTAAGGACTTGATTAAGATATCTTGAAATAATTTGAAAGATAATTACTTAATTTTAAATTTGTTAATGCAATAAATAAAATATTGTTCTCATTAGCATATTTTTAGAAGTAGAAAAATAAATAATTTGTGTTAAATTTGATTTCTATACAATAAGAGAATTTATAATATATTAGTAATAATTACTCCCGATAATTTCTTAAATGCTACTTTAAAAAATATTTTCATTTGTAAAGAAAGAAATTCTTCAACTGTAAAAATCTTTTTAAAATAATGTAATACATTGGAAAAAAGAAAAGATGGTCACAGAAAATTTACTTCATAAAGATTCAACGAAATTTGTTTTTATTTAATTTTAGAATTTGCATGATTTTTGTTTCTTTTAAATTTTCCGTGAAAAATTGATTTAGTTAGACTGAAAACTATATAACCCCCCCTACAATTACTCAGAAAACCGGGCCTTATAATTAACTTTAACTTATTCTCCCTCCTAAAATTTTTAGTTGGTTATATAATTTGTGGTTTTTTTTCCACCAAACCCTTATGTGGAATTTAATGTTTTGTAACATCAAAGTCCGATCCTTTAATTACTTGGGAGACAATTTTCTGTTTTTTTTACAAGAAAAAAGAGCACATAGTTAGCCAAAACATCCATATTTTTCCCTTGAAACGTTTTTAATGTGTAAGTTGTTCTGAAGTCATTATCATTAGGTGAATTTCATATATATATAACCATGTTATATATTAAAAAAATAAGCGACATACTCATTTGATTTTTTCTCTTTGCATTAAACTTTTCAAAAAGTTTTGCCTAATTCTCAGTTTAATTTTTGGAATTTTTTTTTAAAAAAGATAATAATGTAAACATAATCAAGGATCAGAATTTTTTTAATTTGCTTTAGTTTTTAATTAACCTAATTATTTATAAATGTACAATTTATGTTATTTGACATATCGTCAATATATATTTAACTTTAAATTAGGTGAATATTTAAATTCAATATCTTCAAACTCAAAAGTTCGTTTTTTATTCGCTTTTTAGTATTTACATCGAAATTGCAGTCACGATATAAAAATAAAACCGGCTCATATTATTCGAAATAATTCTTCTTGTATATAACTGAAGATGCAAATTATTAATATTGGATTACAATAGTTTTCAGAAACAAGAATTTCTTTTAAAATCTCTTAGGAAGATTAGTGATTCAAAATGTTTTAAATTACTTTCAAAGACATTAAATTATCAAGAAATAAGCGTCTGAACTATTCTCATAAAATTAACAATATTATACAAAATTATAATTTATGTAAATTTCTGACATAACTCTAGCAATTCGGATTTTAATAGAAATGAATAACTTCTAGTTCAATCTTCTAGCTTCGAGTTAATATAATCTTCTAGTTAATATAGCAATCGAATATTCTAGTTTAACATTTTGGTACCCTAAGTTTAAAAAAATAAAAAGCTTGGTAGAGAATGATAAGCTTCGTTTCAAAACCAACAAGTGTTTTTGGTGAACATTAACTGCTGAATGTTCTTCTATTAGTTTTTTGTTGTTGCACCAGCATGCTTACCTGTACTAACCTCAGATTTAGTTTCTGCCATTTAATTATTTTGGTGTGATAGATAAAGAAAATAATGTCTACTCTAACATTGAGATTGATTTCTGAGTTTAATAAATTATTCCAAACATTTGACTGTTTTCAGTGATTGAAATTCAATAGAAACAGGACGCTTAAAATCGTAATACATTAAAAAATATTAAAGAATCATAAGTCATACTATATTATTAACTAATTTTTAACTAATCAATAGATTTTTATTAGTTGTTTACAGTAAGAAATTGCTTGCAAAAACAGGAATTGTTGTAATTATAAGAAATTAAAATTAAGAAATATTTTATTATACAATACTTTCGATATACTAATAATCATTTTAATCAAATAAGAAATATATTTCCATATGTACATTCATCAATAATATAGATAAGGAATGTATGGCTACAAATGACAAGAGACAAGAGACAAGGACTTACACGTGTTAAATATTTGGCATCTTCAAGTATACATCAGATTAACTATTTGGCATGTACACAGGCATATATCAGAGAGTGACTGCTAATGTGTCTACCTGATAATTTCAGCATTGTAACGCAAAATTTCTGTGTTTGAATTGTTAGAATTATGCAAAATTCCAGTTCCCATAAAAATAAATTTCTCCACTATTAAATGCACACTTGCAAATCATTTAGACAAGAAAGTTGTAAAGTTTTTATCGATAAAATTAAAATTAATATTCTGTTTTTTGTATTCCAAAAGCAAAAACCTAGAATAGTTTCTATGTAGCGAAAAGACAGAAATAAATGTGCCTTATTGAAGGAGCAAAATAAACTTAAATGGTTTTATCGATATATTTGCAATGATAAACAAAATTACGTTAATTCTTAGCAATCTGACTTGTGCAAGATAAGATTACGACGGTTCTTATCTTATATTTTGTTTATAGAAGTAGTTTTCATTCCCCTATTGGGTCTTAAATGAAAGTATTTTAGCATGAATGGATTCTTAACACTTTTCATTCTCTTTCAGGTAGATTACAAAAAATATTCTTCTATTCTTTTCATATTTTACTCTGTTGGGAGTATTTTTTACCTGGAAAAAAAGTTTAAGGTTTGGGACCAAAACCCTCACCAAGGTAAATACATTTAATATTTCTTTTTCTAGGATGAAAGGATTTTTTTAACTTAAATAAAACATGCAAACAATGATCACAACGATCTAATAGTTTTATTCGTAAAATTTATGGTTTTTGAGTTTAAATGTATTTTAACACAATACAATATATTTATTTATTAGTAAACTTTTCTATATATATATATATATATATATATATATATATATATATATATATATAGTCTTATTTATTAACTTAATAAACATTACTTATTATGTAATATTACCAAAAAATACCAATCATTTAAAATTCCTCTGGAGTATTACTGAGGAATTTTAAATAATTGGTATTTTTGTACTATAGGAAAATATATATAGTTATTTATAAATGTAGATCAATAAATTGGGTATCGCATCTAATCAAAAATTCAATAAAAAACAAAATTTTTAAGATAAAAATCCTTCAAATAATGATTCTTTTTTTTTTTTTTTATCAATTAATTGATAGAAGAAAGAACATCTGATTTATTTTCTGCGGTTAATAACTGAAACTTAAGAGGATTTACTTATTAAAAGATTTTACCTATGGAATAAGTATATTAATTTTATTCGAGTTTTGAATTATTACAATTATATCATATATTATTACTCACTATTATAAAGAAGTGTAGATTCTGATCTATTTTTTACATGTAAAACTACATTAGATTTTCAAGATAGTTTTATCTAAACATTTCTGATATTAGTTAAGGCATCGTAATTAAAATCAAACTAGAAACAATGTCTTAATGTTAAAGTTATTATATTAGAAATGTATAAAAAATGTGGTTTTCTATAACAATTTCAAATTTAAAATAAAAAACCTTTCTTACTTTTTTTTTAAAAATATAAAATATAATATTTGGATATGAGAGCAATTTCACAATGAGAAAATGTTTTCTCTCCTCACTAATCAATTAAATTTAAATAGATGAAATGATAATGGCTTCAACTAATGTAAAAATAAAACTTAAAATTTATAAGAAATCATTTTTGAATGTATATGAAGTAAAATTAACTATTTCAGATTTAGCAATGGAAAAGAAATTTATATTATTGAAATCAGTTAGATTAAAAAAATATTAATTCATTTATTACATTATAATGATTTACGTGTATAATAATTAACAATATTTTCAGATTCTATAAAAATAATGAATACATAAAGTATATAATTAGGAATAATGTTGAATACAAGTTAACTATAGTGTGAATTATTTCTTGAATTAAAGAATAAAGTTAAAACTCTTTCATGAAAATATTTTAATGAATTTATGGAACGCAATACATGAAAAAATAAATATTACTAAATTCACATTTTGATTTTTATTCTTCAAATTTAAGACAGAAAACAAATTAATATTATAATTAAAGTTTAAAATTTATAGACGTCATTCTACAAAATAAAAATTTAGATTGACATTATTTACCTTGAATAATTAGTTTGATTATTAATAAAATTTTCTTAATAATAATCAAACTTAAAATCCTCATAATTAACGTCAAAATTTAAATTTTTCTCCTCTTTTATATATATATATATATATATATATATATATAATAAGAAAATTTTATTAAAAAGTCAGCGTAAGCAAAATATAGTAACTTTCTACGACACGTTTATTGATAACTAATTTTCTTTGCAGAGTTTATGGATATTTCAAATCTTTGCTGGAAATTAAGTTAGCTGAAGTACATTAAACCTATAGTAATTAAAAATGGTCAATTTACAATTTTTTCATATTCTATCGTTATTCCTTCTTTTAATAAAGGCTATCATATTATTTTTCTTAGTTTTAAATCTTATGTTCATGTTTTAAAAAGGCTTTGAAAAAATATTTTGAAAATAATTTGAAAAAAATATTCGCACTTTTAATCCGAGTCAAATATTTTTGCTTCATTTCAAAATATTTCTTTTTATTTTCTGTAAAATTAAGTTAACTGAAGTTCATTGAAACTACAGTAATTAAAAATGGTCACAATATTTTCCTGTTTTATCGTTATTTCTGCTATTAATAAAGGCTATTATATTATTTTTCCTAGTTTTAAATGTTTTGTTCATGTTTTCATAATGCCTCAAAAAATATTTTAAAAAACAATTTTAATTCTATTCAATTATTTTTAAATTTCAAAATATTTCTTTTTTTCTTTTTTATTTCTTTATCTTTTTTAAATACTAATTTATAATCGTATTATGCTTTGTTTTATGAGAAAAATGCACTTAAAATGTTGCAAACGGTAAATAAATCTACAAAGCTTAACTAAAAAATATCATGATGTTGGAAATTTAAGTATCAAACTTTTTTTTAATAATTTGCTTGAAGTATTTTTACAAACGTATAGAGGACACATTTATTTTTTATGTAAACAACTTATTAAATTATTTTTTATATGAACTATTGAAAGATTCTTTATGTTTTTGGCTGCTAAAAATAGGAAACATTTTCTCATTTAGTAAGTTAAATACTTTGTTATCAGATAGTTTGTATCATCAGAAATTATTTCTTTTCTTTGCAATATTGCTACTTAAGCTATAACAAACCAGTCTATTCTTTTTTTTTTTTTTGTTAAAACAGCAGTTGCAATAAAAACTATTTCGAGGGATATTACGTGCAGATATTACACAGAACCTTTAATATTTATCCATTTTATTTGATAAAGATGTATTACTCTTTCAAAAGAAAACAAAATAATCCCACAAAATTGTCATCTGAAAATATTGATTCTATTTTGTCCTGTTTATATATTTTATAAACATCACAATAATATCAAATGAGACAAAATTCTTAAAAAGTTACAAATTTTATAGTTTATAAAAATTTTTAATTACTTGGTTTTTAATTCAAATTTCTCTAAATTATATTCTTCCCTTTAAGTATCATATTTTATAAATAAAAAAAAATTATTCTTCTGATAAGAAAATTTTTTCAGTTGTAGGAAAAAAAAAGAGATAAGACACAAAGCACAAACAACGACAAAAATCATATTTATGAAATATTTCCTTTAAACTTATTTCTTAAATATGGTTTGTATTTTCACACAATTCTTTTGTTTCCACATATAATTCATTTCTATGTAACACACTCACATTAATATATAAATAAAGTTCACTATGCTATTGGACCTTATCTACCTTTAATTACCAAGCAACACAATCCAGTTTATGTAATTATGTACAATTTATATTATGTACTTTCATTGTCTTAAAATAACGTTATTTAGAATTTACATGAAAAATAACAAAGAATTTCGATAGATGTTTTGAAAAGTAAAATCATATATATAAGGAACGATGACTTATCTATCCAGTATATAAGTTTACGAATTTAATACAGATTTTAAGTGTGATTTTTGATGTTTAATTTTAAATATTAGAATGTTGAAAATATGTATTTATAGCGTCGTTTATTCTTTTCCTTATATTTCTGTAATTATTTATATTTTAATAGAATGTCGCGTGAAAAGGGCATACAATAGCCTATGAAAACAAATAAAGTGCTTGATGATAACTACATTTTTAAAATCAAAATATATGATTCATGAAAAATGTTACTTTGATATAGAACTTGAAATCTGAGAAAATATACTCAACAAAATATCTTATCAACTTTGACAGAGATTTGTGTCTTAAAATATGGAGCTACTTATTTCTATATTTGTTCATCATTTGAATGCTCTTTATTTCGATCTTTTATATCAAGAGAACTGTTTTATGATCCAGTTAACTCATGAATATTTAGCTATAAGCGCTTGATTTGAGAAAGGCTTAAATGAAGTCGGTTAATATATGTTTTCCTTTGTGTTGATTTTTTAAGCCAAATAAATAAATTCATTGAATCAATTGATTTTGTAAAACCTTTTTTTACGGAAAAAAAAACCCTTGCATGTGGTGTCGAAAAAATAAAAATAAAAATTATTTTTCATAAAATCAACACGTACTTAGCTTTATTGGGTTACACTAACTTAAATTTAATTAAATTAACCTTATAAATGTATTGATAAATGCCATAAAATCACATACATTTTAGATGGATATTTCAGTCTACTAAATGATATAAGTTTAGCACTTTTTTTCAGAAGTAACTATTTTAAAATATTTGAAGAACAAAACCTACTGGGAAATACACAATGAAAACTTTATATTTTTGATTAATATTTTAAACATGTTGAAGAAAATAAGGCAAAATAGATTATTTCGAGCCATTCACACAAAATTTCTCTTTGAGAGGAACGAAATTAACAGGCCAAAATTTATGATGATAGTTTTTAGTTCAACAATGAAAATAAATGAAATATTAAAGTTTAAAAAATATTGTTTTTTATTTAATATTTTTAATAGTACGTTAATATTTGAAATTAATATTAAAAGCAATTATTCAGAATTAATTTTAATAGTATATATATTATTATTATAAAACATATTACAAAACTAATTTGAATAATTGCTTAAGTACTAACTAATTATCACTCAAAATAAAGTATTGATACAACATAAAGTATTATAATTCACAAATCCTGAAAAGTGAAACAAATACTAATAAAATTATAAAGTTTTTATTTTTATTTAATTATTGTTAAATAAAATTTTAATAAAAATATATTCATTATATTTGGTAACGTTATAGATTTAATTATATATCAATGTTTCTTACTAATTCAGAATTTCCACTATCATTCCTTTTGTACACAGATTTTTGAAAATGTATGGTGATAAGATTTTTTTCATTCTTTATCGCCAAAGGAAAATGTAAATCATAAGGAAATACAGCAAAAGTGTACTTTGTGTCAACACATTGCAGTTATTTAATTGACAAACAAAGAAGCCAAGCGTGTAAATATCCTCAGCCAAGCGTATAACATATGCAGATATGCCCAAAGCGTTAATTTACTTAAATAGTTAATAACTGGTAGCATTTCAATAATGAATCGTCAGGTGACAAAATAATTTATGAGCACAGTTTTACATGGTTTGTGACTCGAAGACTTGCTAGTGTATATGGCTGATTTGGTAATTATGAAAAGACTTGTTGAATTTTTTTGGTACAAAAAAGACAAATAACAAACATATTCTTGTGTCTAAAAAGCCAAATTTAGTCTGATGTTTCTTGTCAAGAATTTGTGATGAAAATAGTTTCGAATTTTTTAGAAAATATTTATTTAAGAGGACAGTTGTGCAACCACTATTAATCCAAGAAATAAATAAAATGATGCCATTTTTTAAAATCTTTTTTTGACAAAAATGTTTCTGAAATTATAAAATGTTTTAGCTATATGTGCATAGTCAGGTTTGGTATCTACTTCTATACGTATATATTTTTTGATTATTATATATGATGATATATGAAATTTTTTGTACTTTTAATATAAAGCTTTATCACCCTGTAGAAATTGCAAACAAAATGTAAGACGAAAATCAAAAATTTGAGTTTTATGTTCCCAGTTAAAAATTTGGTATAAAATTAGTTTTGACTTATTTAAACATTCTTTAAAAAGTTTATTTACAGAATATTTCTTTCTTTCTTCTTCTTTTTATTTTTTTGGAAACACATAAACTAATCAGTTTAAACATGCTTGACGTTGTATGAACGTTAAGTAGAAAAATAAATAGAAACATGTTTGTTCTTTATCAATCTGATCAGAATCATTCTTTTAAAAATGATGTTATTGGATATCAGTTGTTGTTGATGATGTTACAAATGATATATATAAATAAGACAATGTTTATTATAGATATTTTTATGATGGTGGCATTTTGAGAAATTTGAATAAAATTAAAATAAAATAATGAAAATTTCAAAAGTACAAAATGAATGAAAGACTATTCAAATTAAATTAATGACACGCTAAATGCAAAATTTCATATAGTTTTAATGAAATTTTATGCAATAAGTTAAAATCAAATGCTTAAATTTTAATCTAACCTTATATTCTGTTTTCATTTAATGTTAGCAAATGAAATTTAATAATTCATCAAATTCAGAGTTTCAATAACTGAATCTATATTTGTTTGAAAAAGAAAGTTATTCAAAAATGTAAAAAGGATTTTACTTAAAAAAGCTTATAGCTTTACATTCTCTTAAATAAACTTGGTAACTGTGGCGTTTTATGATTAGAAGATCTACTTTCATCATGTTGATATTACTATGTTTCATAGGTAAATTAAAATTTATTGTAACTTAATTACTTTTAGTGACGTATGTATTTTCTCTCATCCAATGATCAGGATTTATATCTAAGAATAATAATGCCTTATAGTTTCAGTGTGAAGATAATATAATAAGGTTAATCTATTGACACATTGGTGTAGAGATAATTTGAGAAAGATGTGAATCTAGATAGAAAATAGTAAAATTTCTATTTTGTCTTAAAATTATTCAGTTTATGTTACCAAATTTCTTCTTAGTAGTACGAATTGCAGAAATATTAGAAATAATATATTTCAGTGTGAAAGGGATTCATTTTCTAGATGCTTATTAATTATTTTTTTTTATTATATTTATTTATACCTTCTATCTCAGGTATACGATAGACAGGTCTAAGGTCTACAGTGTTCATATCTTGACATAGACCCTAGAGAGCGAAGTATATTTCTCGGTTAGGTACCCAGCTTAACGTGAAACCCCTGTGTTTAATCCCTAAAGCATGCTTGGCACTTTGTTTTATAGACTTACTGAAGGGTCGAAAGTCTGAGTCAACTTGCTCAGCTTGAGAATTGAACCTCGAACCTGCTTTGGAAGCGTGAAGTACCACTATATTACCGGGCTTCATTTATTAACTCTCCCCCCCAAAAAAAAGACATTTTACAATAAAAAAAAACGAAAAAGTATCCATATTGAAAGTACCCATGTAATACAAAAAGTTGCAAAAAAATTCTAAAGGAATTTTTCTATCATATAGTCTCATGAACATGAGATCTTTCAACAGGATCTCATCATAGTGTGAGAAGTAAAAATAGATTTAGTAAATCAATAATCGGTTTTAATATCAATGTAAATATATATACCAATTTTTAATGTAAATAGAAGTCTTGTAAAATTATGGTACATGATTAGTATTAAGAGTTTACTTTTTCTTCAAGGAAAGGTAACATACAGTTCTCGCTATTTATAAATTAAACTTAGGAAAAATATTTTTGTATAGTTTACGTTTCATTTATTAAGTTAATATAGGGAAGAAATATAGTATGTTGACTTGGGAGAATTATTGAGAAATATAGGCACTAAAGTAAATAAGGCATCACGCTGTAAGTAAGGCAACTAGTTTTGATTACTCATGAGAAAAAGATGTTTATTATTTTAATATATGACCCAAGATTCAGGTTTTTGTATATTTGCAAAGTGCATCCAAGCACACCCATCCCCCTCACACAGATATAGGACTTTCTGTAGAAGAAATAATGCTGATTAATAAAACTTGCAAGATTTTCTTAGAGCATTGTTTGTGATAAAATAAATTACTTATTGTGTAAGTGAAACTAAAATATCCCGAGATTTGTTTTTAAGATTTTGCAAAAAAATTAATCTTTATATTGTATCAGTAAAGAAAATAATATGTATACAGGAGAAGGAAACACTATATATTTTTCTTAAAGGGAAAGTTAATGTCCACCCTGATAAGTTTTAAATATTTGTCTAAGTGAAAAGTTGACTTATTGAAAATTTAACCTACTCATCATTTGGTTACTTAAAAGAGAGAGATAGCATTTCTCATGGAAGAACTGATTCTTTTAACTACTTTCCCTTTAGAAACATAATTAAATTATTATAAATTTATTCAATATAATCGCATCGATGACTGCTGCCACTGACGGCCAACTCAAAAGAATCTCCGTGAAATCGTCCGACGCCTCGGCAGCAGACGAAAATTTAATTAGCCTCCTACACGTCGGCTTTGTTCTCTATCGCTTCCACGGCCTTGCCGTGAGAGTTGTGATTCGTCGACGTGAGGTAGCGCTGCTGTGTGCGTGAACGGAGGCAATTCGATTTCCATCACACGAATGGTGAGGGGGGTGGGAGAGGAAGGCGGAGTGGGAGTTGTTTGTTATCTGGTCGTGTTGGGGGCTTGTTTAAGATGCCATGTCTAATTATACGCTCGAAAGAGTCAGAAAAGAAACGCATGTTAAATGGAAAACAATTCACCGAGAACATACCGCGATTCGAACGTCAGGGAACGTGAAATGAGGATCACTCGAAAGAGGTGACATCTACTGGAATAGAAGTGGTGAAATGCTCAAAAACGGCTCTGAATAAATTAAATTTCGATGCTAGTAGATAAATTAATTAAAAAAGTCTTAGCTATCTCTCCGCTTTGAGTTAGGGCGTGAATATTAATGAATTTTGTCACAGATGGTTAAACAGATCCCAGTTTATTCATTATGCAATAAAAGAGATTCCGTGAACGTTTCCCGATACCAAATTATGTTTTATGGAGAGTGATGTGGAACTGCTGCAAATAAGAGAAATTTTCAATGCTTAGAGTTTTCATTCATTACTGATGATTCTGAGCTATGTAAAGCTTTTGAAATAAAAGCGATTTATTATTTTAAAATGGCAACAATACTATTTTTTAATTTATTTCTTTGAATAAAATTTTACGAATCATATAATAAAATTTTAGCTTAATTTAAGTAGACAGTTTAATATTTTTTAGAAATAAATTAAATGCCATTTTACTTGTGCTCTTTTTATTCAATTAAATTCAAATATCAAAACATTTTACATAGTATCAATAATATCTAACAATCAATCATTAATCTATATATATATATATATATTATGTATACACACATTATAACTAACTCATTGAATATCATGCCTATTATATATAAAATGGATTTCAAATATATGTAATAATTAACTCAATATTTTTAATCTTATTAAACAATAATTGTATATAGTAATAAAAGCATTTTTTGGTTGTTATTATAAGAATGCTTCATTTGACAAATCGATTAGATCCATAAAACTATAAATTGAGAAAAATGATTAAAAAAGTAAGTAGTGTTTATTAAAACTAACGTTATTCATTTTATTTAAATATGGTTTTTGTGATGTTAACTCGTATTTTAAGAGAAATATGTTAATTATATAAGTTAACTATAAAGTTTGTTGTTGACTTTATAAAGTTATTTTTATATACATGTTTTGGTATTCAAATTTAATAAAATTTAGAAAATGGAGTTAATCGATTTGTCCCATGAAACATCCATATATTTTTCCATACAAAACGTAACAAATTTCATTATTTTGAATAAATAGAATATTAGTTATCAGTCTCATTATAGTTCTTATTCTAAAACAGTTTTTATCATAATGTATAACACAATTAATGGTTGTTTCAAAAACGTTTTTAGAACCCTGAAGATTTATTTAAATGCAGGGTTTTGTAATAAGAGAAAAAGAAAATGGAAATAAATATACCAACGTTTTCCTTTAAATACATTTTTCTTGGTTCGCTTCCTTAATTTGAAAATACTTGAATTAAAAAAGTGAGTAATATAAATATTTATATTATATTATTCATTTTTTAAAATAAGGAATGATTTTAATATAAATATTTATATACTACTCACATTTTTTTATTTAAGTGTTTCTAAGATTCTTAACTATTAATCATTGTATCTGGTTTATTTTAGCAATCTGGAAATTAATTTAGCGATATAGGTCAGTTATTCATTTTGTGATTGTTAAATTCTTCCAACTTTCGATGGATGATTTTTCGATTCTCATCAGCAGTTTTATCACTCTTCTCACAACTTCTTTATTTTTAACATCAATTTATTAATATCTCGATATGAAAAAAAATTATGCAGATTTTACTGACTTTGGTAATATACATTTAATCGCAAATAAAACCTTTAAAATTATAGAATGAATTCTCAGATTTTGAAAGTGCATAATTTAAAATAAAAGATGATTTTAACTCCAGTTTGATTTTAGAGTAAGTTATTTAAAAATTTTAAAGTTCTAAAACTTCATGAATCATATTATTTATGTATATTTATTTTTACATGTAATAGTAAATGTTTTTACAATTTAATTAAAAAAATTAATAAAGAAATGGAAGTAATAAAAAGTAAATTTTTTAATATTGTTTTAAATAAATGTGTGTAATAAAACCTAGCAGGGAATTCGGAGTAGAATTATAATCTCAATAGAATTCTTTTTGCAAAAGTAAATTATAATACCTTGAATTGTTTGTAATAGTAAATTGGAAAGAATGATTTTTTTTCTTTAAATTCTTGGTTATTAAAATCTTTTATAATCTAATTTCAAAATCTTTTTTTTCATTTTCTTTAATATGAAATGAAACTCACTCTTGGGAATGCATTTTTGCAAACAAATATGCTTCGAAATGCAAATTATATTCTTAAAAATTTTTTTTGCATAAGTTTAAGAAATCTTTTTATTGAACTTTTCCATCAAAAATCAAATACTGTTGAATTTTCATTTATTACAATTCGGAGAGATCTAAATTTATTTTTTTAAAAGGATTTATAATAAGCATGCTTTTTATTATTTATGAATTCAATGGGATTGTAGGGATTTGCCCATTTTTCATTCCTTTAAAATTAAGTTGCTTGCCTATATAGATTTAAAGTTATAGAACTGCGAAAATTTAGATTTCTAATTTTTGAAATTCAACGCTGCGATATAATTGGTTGGCAAATTATATTCATAAATCAAGCTTCTATTGTATAATTTTGTGTGATTTAAATAATGAATTATTTTTATTTATATATTATGTTTTTATTGATGCCGCCCAACCTGTCTAGTGGTTAGCGTAACTGACTACGATGGGGGGGACCTAGGTTCGAATCTCGGCTCGGGCATGGATGTACTTTCTATTTCTCTCTCTGTATTTCTTGTCCTTTCCTCAGATGATGGATGGATGAATGTGGCTCGCCCTATAAACGGGTTTGTGGTGGTGGGGCGTGGGCGATGCTATTCGTACCTCCGTGACTTAATTCACAGATGCCCACCGGGTAACGATAAAATGAGTAGCAGTTTCCGGCCTTGTTGCAGCAAATGGGCTAATGCACTTACTTGCTCAAGGGTGCCCACCATTAGAATTTTTTATTTTTTTATTTATTAAGTTCTAATGTTTGGTGTTTAGTATTCATAATATATCATGTATAATTTTCAAGAATATTAAAGAGCTTTAATGTGAATATAAACCTAAAATTTTATTTGTTTATAAATTTGATTGTTCTTTTTCCGATTTTGAATTTAAGTTCTTTTAGAATCTCCTTTAGTTGCCCCATAATTTTATTTACATCTATTAATATTGACAACACCTCTTTTTCTTTTTGAATGCGGTGAGTATAGCCCAAAATGTAACATGTATGTAACATTATTTCAAACGTAATATTCAAAGTTGAGAGTGAAATACCTTGTTTATTCAACATTTAAATGATAGTAAGACAAAATTAAGCTAAATTAAGTTTATTAGTTTAATTATGTTTGAATGAAGTATACTGGTCAGACAAATCAAATCGAAGGAAGAATGCTGAACTTAATTACATGTAATAATATAGTAATTGCCGCCCACTAAGTCTGGTTGTCAGTGAGCTTGACTGAGGATAGGGAGGTCCTGGGTTCGAATCCCGATTCGGGCATGGATGTACTTTCCCTCTCTCCTGTCTTTGTTCTTTCCTTGCTTGAATGGTTGCCTACCCTATAAAAGGGTACTTATGATATGTGTGTGTACTGAGGAAGTCGGATACCACACCAAAATTACGGTTCAGTTGAATAAGTGAAGCTGAGCACCCCATACTGCCCATACCACACTCGATAAAAAAAGTGTAATAAAGAATATAACAAGTTTAAACTGGATTATATATACTTCGTTTGTTTGAAAGTAACAAATATATCTTTGCATGCTAAAACCCCACATTTATATAGAATGCTTAGCATTGTAACCTTCGGTTCAACAATTCGTGGATTCAAATCCCACATTGGGTTTGGCTGGTGTAGCTGCTTGGAGTGGACTTTAAATTTTAAATTCAAGTCTAAGTATTTCTTTCATGTAAAAAATAGTAATTTAGTTACGAAAAATCAAAACCTAACCGAACCATATTTGTTTACATTTAAAATTAGTTGGGAAATATTGTATTGGAATGACAAATATGATGAATAGATGTGATGGTTAGTGACGATGAGAAAAAATATGAAGTGAACATATAAATAAGAAATATTTATGATACTGATTGTTAAGATTCTTTTAAAATATTTAAATTTCATTGTCAAAATAGTTAAATCAATTGTTTGAAATATAGTAAAGTTAAAATTGTTTTGAGATTTTTATTAAATGATGCATATGAATAAGTTTTTACTTAAACTGATATAATAAAATGATATTTTAAAATAGAACTCAAATCCTTTCATTACAATATTTATTGAATTGTATAAATTCATTGTTGAATTATCTATGTAAATATTGTGTTTTTATACAAATTGTAGATATATATACTTGAAGAATACTTCAGACCGTATGAAATATGTATAAAATAAATTGTTGAAATTCAATGTTGAATAATAAATCAAGTATTAAAAAAGAAAATTATAGAAATACGTGGGTTTAATTTTGTATAATTTATATGAATTTAAAATCTTCCAATTGTTCAAGATTAAGGAAGCGAAAAATTCCAATTTAATGAAACTAATTATAGATTCAACTTCTGAATTAAATTTATAAATTGTGTTTAAGTTCATTCCATTAAATGAATATAAATTTTGTATAAACTATTTGAATTCATATTTATAGACATAGAATATTGAATGAGCGTTATCCGCACACAGTTGAAGACATAGAAAACATTTAATTTTTTTTTAAAAGAAACTCTCCATTGCATAAATTTTGTTATTATTAGCATTCCGTAGTTCATAGATACACTAATTAAATTTAATATTGAATTAAATATATTTGTTTTTTGCTATACCTTAAACGGACATGTCAAAATGAGATATACGCGTCATATAATCAAAATTTTTTAAATCGTACTCTAATACATCAATGTTACTAATAGACTAAAAAATTTGAAATTATATTTTTATTAATATGTGGCTTGAAAACTAATTTAAAAAAATTAATAATGATTTTTAACTTTTAAATGATGCAGTAATTAAGACTTTGTTTACCCACTTGTCATCCTGGATTTATATCGCAGATAATAAATGTGGATATTGCTTGTTAAGATATTTTTTATTGAGTGGTGTCAGAAATCTTCGGAAACTTTTTTGAAATATTTCTTATTATTTCCTATTATTCTTATATATAATAATTGTTTCCCTCGTTCGGATAGTTCTAGTGGAATATAAACATACTATATTTCAATTTGTCGATCTCGATTATAGTATTTTTATTAAATGAAATTCGCTTGAATATCAAATATTAGTAACTTCCTGATGGCAGTATGTTTTTGGATGGGGAGCATTCTTTGATAAGCAGTAAAAATATTTCTTTTGCTCTGTGAAATCGGGGTAGTTGCGGCTGTCGTAGGCAAACTTATAAAAATAATTGACTCTCAATAGATTTACATTGATCTTACATGATCATTAACTATGATTAATACTAAAAGTGTGCTATAGCTCGTAAATTATGATGTTATTGCTGTATTACTTCTGATACGATC
>JAPDSC010050777.1:11832-25137 GCA_026290005.1 Latrodectus geometricus | reverse complement strand
CTGTATTACTTCTGATACGATCATGATAAACATTGCTACTATAGAATGAATAGAAAATAAGCACGTATATAATTTTCTTCTGGTGTGTAAAATCGGGGTAATTGCGGCAGTCATAGACAAACTTGTAAAAATATTGACTATCATTTGATTTATATTACCCTTATATGATCATTAACTACGATTAAAACTAGAAGTGTGTTGTAGCTCGTAAATTATGATGTTATTGCAATATTACTTCCGTTTCTGATACGTTCATGATACACATTGCTACTATAGAATCAATGAGAAAAAACCATATATAATCCCGATAAACTCATTTTATTTATAAATATACTAATTACGATTAATGTTACATTTAGTACTATTGAATAAGGTACTTCTGTTTGTATTACTTTTGTAATGTGAAACAGTGATAGTTTGGATCACAATGATACAGCTTTAAGAAATGTCGTAAATCTAAATTATTATCACTTATATGTGAACTGATTACTTTTAATGTTAAAAAGGAGATATATAGAAGCGTGGGAAATGCAGTTTATTAAAATATTGTAACCATAAATAGTAGCAGTGCGTAATTACAAAACTCTAGGTTTCTAAGGATCATGCATAAAAATACTGAAAACGAATTTTTAAATATAATAACTGTATTAAGTTAAAATTATTGATAACAAATTACTAAATAACAAAATATTTCCTCATAATTTAAAGTTTATTTATCTACATTACTGAAAATAAATATAGTTTTAAAACAAAAATTCTTTTAAAATTTAAACCCATTTTGAATTTAAATTATCTAAAAAAGTAAATAAATAAATTTTTATTACTAAAATATATACTTTGTAAATGATATAAATAGCTAACAGTCAGACTAACAATTTTTTACTTTGTTATCATATTTATTTTTATGACAAGATGAGCTGTGTATTCTGACAATAATAAAGCAATTAATTAGTAACTGTTTTAATTAAATAAGCTGTTACACTCAGTAGCTGATTTATATTATCAATTTTGCAAGTTTTATTTTATTTGTGTAAAATTAATTAATTCTTAGAAACCAACTCAAGACTACAAAAAAATCTTTAAGTTATTCAAAATCTAATTTTAATGAAAACTATAGTAATTATTTCTGAAGATATTTTATAGCTTTGTATTCTGTTAATTTACAAATATAGTAATTTAATGCAATGTTATCAATTTATTATTTACTCAGATATTTTATTTTTAATTTAAGTCAACTTTAAAAGTTAAATTCATTATATTAGTAATTATGTTTACAAGATTTGTCATACATATTTATTTATTTAAATTACAAATAAAAGGATTACGTGGAAGTAAATACAAGCAAAATAAGCATATGATTTAAATTTAGATCTGTCACACAGTCATAATTCAAATAAAGATTATATATATGTATATACAACTTGTGTGTGTGTTGTAGCGGAAAGATATGACAACATTTCAGATTTTCTTTTTTTATAAATTTGTTTATTTGTCAAAACTATAATATGCAAGTCCCATAGCATTTGAAACAATGAATTTTAACTGGATATTAAAATGCTTTAAACTCTTATAAATGCAAATTAGAAATTAATACTTTTCCCGTTGTGTTTATTCTTTTCATGATATTAAGAAAACGAATATATTTTCATGACGTCAGATATTTCTTTGAATTCTCTTGATCAATTAACATCCTTATAAGATTTTTAGAATTTTATACTTTATGTTTGAATCTCAATGAAGTGTTCACTAATTAAATTAATCACGAAACTGAATAATAATCTTCATTAAAAATAAGTGCAAGCATTACATTAAAACACTAAACATTACGTTTTCAAAAATATTGAATTCTCTACTTTTGTCAAAGGAAAAGTATTAACCCTTGAATAATTCCATAGGGAGTTGTGTTGTCTCGAGCTAATAATCTAATATTCAAGCATTCGTGCAAATAAAAAGATAAAAGAGCGTATTCTATGGAAACAACATATCTTTTTCGCAGGATAGAAACATCTTTTGCATAATTGGTTAGATTAGTAAAGATAGGAACGATATGTTTGCATGATTAAATAGTTTCTTATTTGACTCGAGGAATTTCATGGTTTGTTTTTTTTAGGAGGAACTTATATTTTATTAATGATATATAGATTACTTAGTTTTTTGTTAGAAGAGAATTTTAGTTAATTACAGATACTTATACAAACATATGCTTGAAAATCTCTGAAACACGAAAATTTGTTTCCATGTCAGTGAAAATCTTTAATTTTCTTGTTTTACAAGATTTTTACCCGGCATAGATAATAAATATATATATTATTGTAACCTAAATTTATTTTGCTTATGGAGTGTTATTTATAGTTTATCATTCTATTTTATGTATTATTTACGTTTTGAAGATAAGTTAAATATATTTGAAATTGATTTTATTGTTTTCACCCTCATTTTATCTACGATAAATGTTTGTAAATATATATTTGAATACTTTATTGTTTTTAAATAATTAATAAATGTTTATAATCTAGACTTTTTTCAGTTGTAACGAAAATTATTTTTGTAGTCACAGAAAAGTGAAAAAAATTTTTTTTATATCATAATGCCGTAATAAAAACTTAATGAGTGTAATTATATAAGAGAAAAATTAAATATGAAAGATAGTATGATTTTTATCCATATGTCGGCCAATGACTGAGTGGTTAAAGTTCCGTATTCCTAGGCTGTTGGCCCCGGATTCGAATCCCAGTTTGGGCATGGAGGTTTCCTTCCTTTATCTCTCTGTACTTTTTTGCTCTTTCTTCTGAGATTATGGATGAATGTGGCCTGCCCTTTAAACGGGTTTGTGGTAGTGTGATGTGGGTAATGCTACTCGCATCCATGACTTGGTTCTCAGTGGCTCACCGGGTAACGCTAAATGAGTAGTAGTTTCCAGCCTTGTTGTGGTGAAAGATTAATCACCCAGTGCCCGCTATTATAAAAATATATTTAAATATACCGCTATAATCACTTCTTTGTTGAAGCTATTTGATAAATTTTATATTCTTGTAAGATATAATGAAAAATTTAATATTCTTGTATATATATATATATATATAGCTCAATTAAAAATTAAACAATGATTCCATGTTTTTCAGGGTGTACAAAATTTAATGTCGCTTGCAAAAAAAGAAGTCGATGTAAAGAAGTAATATTTTATTGTAATACAAAAATGCATACACATATATGATACATAATAAAGGAGGAAATATAAACATTTGTACTGTGTAATATTTTCATTCATATGTGTAAATATTGGCTACTTTTGATTCACAATTTTGGCATCAAATTCTTAGCACAACCTTTTAAAATTCAAATCAAATATTGTGAATGTAACGAAATAAGCACATATATAATTACATCATTTGTAGCATTTATTATGGACCTTTAAATAGTTAAACAGGGCCTTTCATAGAATTTATCTATATGGTAAATTTTTGGGCTCGGTAGTAAATTTTAATGTATATTTCAGAATGATAGGTATGCAATTTAGAGACGAGAATATTATATCTTTATTTATTAAAATATTCTTCATTCTTACCCGATAATGTCTTTTCAAACATTCAACGTCACAGCACTTTGGAGATAAATAAACAATACCAAGAGGATCTGGCTCAACAATGCATTCATCAGTTTCGTTTTCCCTCTTCAATTCTTCACCTTTTATACTTTACATCGTTATGATGAAGATGAACCCTTCTAGTTTCTAACAAATATGGAATAAGATTTTAGATATATAATTAATTACTTAATAATGAAAAAGAGATTCTTCTATAATTCATGGATGCTAAAAAATTATTTCACGCTAAAGACCGCATTTCATCAAATGCAATATATGTTTACTTATAAAACTTTATTGTTTAGTCAATATTTTGATTCAACTTCGTTAAGTTTCCTGACAGAGACATTATTTTTAATTAAAAATGCCTTTATGTTATAATGTGTGCAAATAACATGGGAGTAATTTCCCAACTATTTAAATAAGCTTTTCTAATTTCATGAATATATAGTCTATTTAATGTTTTTATAATTTCGAAATAAATTACAATAACATTATGTAATTCTTATTATAAGTTACTCTCTAAATTTTGTAAAAGCTTTCATTTTGTGAATTCGGTTTCATATAAAAGTTTCAAACTCCATTTGGGAAACATTTTCAAATTAGTTAGGTTCTTTCTCTAATGATAGATATAAATTGTGTTAAATTATACATCTAACACACTACCACTTAGCAGAAAATGATTAAATTTTTCTTATTTTTTAAAGTTCTACTGAGCAGTTTTGCTTTTATGAATATTTATATACACCAGTCCTTTCTAAAGATATCAAAATTTTGAGGATTTATTCGTTTTTACTTGAGACTGTAAAGAAAGCATTTATCAAAAATAAGCTCAAAAGAATTAAATATTTATTTTTATAAATGATTTAGTATTCTCTATAATTATACTAATTATCTTACTTAACAAAAGTTTTAAAATCAGTCATTATTTGTTAGAAAGAAACCAGAAGACTAAAACGCAAAACAAACATTTTCCAATAAATAATTATTTTTTGGCTCCCTACCATTCACAATTCATTCTTATTATAACCCTTCTATTTATGTTTTTCATAAAATAAAGCAATAAATTATTCCTTGGGATTTCTTTAACTCCGGGGAAACATTTTGGCGCTAGATGAGACAGCATATGAAAGTTGTTTATTATTCTTCCTATAGGATTTTTTCCTATAGGACGATTCATGCAGAAATATAAAATAGTATCTTTGGAACCAAAAGTTGGACACTTACCAAATGGGAAATAAAAACGTCCAAATGTTCTTTGAAAGATCTTGTCATTTTCGAGCAATGATAGAAGTATTAAGTGATAGAATTTAAAACTTTTCTTTTAAATGAGTGAAATGCTTTATAATTAAGAATATTTATTGGTTCAGTTTCTTGAAAATGTCCACACAATTTTATATATTATGAAGAGTAATTTCAAACATTATCGCTCCTTTCAATTATATTTAAAATTAATTTGAAACCATAGCTGCTGTTTTACATTGGATATGTTTTTATAAACTTGGCTAACTATTTGTAGGTGTAAGTGGTAAAATATATAGAGTGTATAAACTGCTTTTGAAATTCACTGATCTATTAAATTTCAAAAATTTAAACACACACTCGCTCCAAAGGGAAGAAACACGAGATATTATTAAGAAACAATCTCGAATTACACAAACTTCTCTGTTTATTAAGACAAAAATGAATAGCTAGAAAAAGATTTACATCAGGCCGCTCAACCTGTCTAGTGGTTAGCGTAACTGATTACGGATGGGGAGGACCTGGGTTCGAATCCCGGCTCGGGCATGGATGTTCTTTCTCTCTCTGTGTTTCTTGTCCTTTCTTCAGATGATGGATGAATGTGGCCTGCCCTATAAACGCGGGTTTGTGGTGGTGTGGCGTGGGCGATGCTACTCGTACCTCCCTGACTTGGTTCACAGGTGCCCACTGGGTAACGATAAAATGAGTAGCAGTTTCCGGCCTTGTTGCAGCTAATGGGCTAATCTACTATACATGCTCAAGAATGCTTGCCATTAGAAACAAAAAAAAAAGATTTACATTAATGATAAACATTTTTTAAAAGGAATATAATTTGAAAAATGAGAAAACAACTATCCGATGAGTTTGGTGTTTTAAAAATATTTTATAATTTCTTAATGGCAAATAAAATAATCAACTTTTGCTTCTTATAGTTTCCAGTTCTTTATTGTTTTAAATAAATATTTTATTTTTAAATGAAAGAACACCATTGATGTCTTCATACTTGAAATCTTTTTATTCGGTATTTTATAATTAATTGATAGAAACAGAGGACTTACGTAAAACAATGCCAAGTAATATTAGCATATTTAATAGATTCATATATATAAATATGTAGTAAATAATGTTTCAGTATGCATTTTGATATTGTATGTTTAATATTGCTTGTAGCTATTATTTATGAAAAGAATGCCAATTAATAAGTTCAAAGTTAAAGTTATTTTTTCAAATATTATTTAAGAAGCGTTAAACTCTATACTAATGAATAATTTTTTGAATGACAATACAAATTTTTTTTAAATTGAAAGATAAAAATGTTCTTTCTTAAGAATTTTAAATTTATGAATAAAAGAATTATAAGAATTATAGACTCCGAAGCAATATTCAAAACCTACAGATTTTCGTATTCTGTTTTTTTTTCAATTACAATTTACTAGATTTGTAATTTTTATCATAAAAACAAAATGTAAAATAAGTTTGTTTTTAAAAATTTAATCTTTCATAAGTGAAAAATAGAATTAAACTTGACTTACATTATGAATTAAGAACTTGTTTATTTAATCTATTCACTAATCCAATGCATTTACTGAAAATATTGTTCTCTTTCATGTTTCTATTTTCTTGGAGGCAGCATTATATTGATTTTCTGGTATCAGTTTCCTTGGATAATAAGTATCTAAAAATGAAGTGTAACATTGCAATTCAGATACCTTAACAAGCTAACAAAAATATCCAGGAATGGTATCCAACCCTTATCATTCCAGGAAAGTGAAGAAGAGGCGATTTTCGGAAAAAAGCAATTGTCACGCAAGCCTTTCTCTCTTTCTTATCTCTCGATAAGGCCCATTGCATTTACGAATCGAGGCAACTTCTTATCGGCCTTGCTGGTAGTTTAGATGCGGTCATCTCGACTGGTGGCGCATTGGGGACACACACTTACCTTCTTATATCTGTTTCCTGAAAAAGTTCATTACCAAGTTTCCTTCTTTCCTGGGAGGATGAAGAATATAAAAACACTTCTGATTACGTAGACGGAGAAGAAGCTTGATTACGTTTTCCGGTGTTCCGTTTTTTTCATTGCTGAGTTTGTTTCTGTACCCACGGAAAGTGCTGATATATTCTGATTGATATACTGAAGCCAGATTAGAATGTAAAGGCGACCGGTACTGATTGTGTCCCTGATTCCAGATACACATGAAATTTATTTAAGGAAGACATGCTTTTACCAATTTGAATTAGAATTGTATGTGCAGGTAATTTACTACCACGTAAGAGTAAATTGCTCCACTCATACAATAATAAATAATATGCATTTTATATAATATCACTTAATTACTATATAAATATAAATAAAATTAAAAGGTTAAGATCATAAATACATTAAAGCAAATTTTTTGAAATTGAATTCTGTAGAATTATTTCAATAACGTAATTTATAAGAATTAACTTTAATTGTATAAAACAAAATTATTATTATTATTATCATTATTATATATTAGTTTGGGGAAAAAGTTATCCATTATTTTTTCGGTAGATGTCTGTAGTGATCGCTATCTCGTGAGGTATCTATAAACAATTTCACATTTATGGTCGTTGGAAAGGTGACATTTGACACTAAAATATCCTCTTGCGGTTTTTTGTTTGATTAATTCAGTTACGAGTACAAGGTTTTAAAAATGAAAGACAACAAACAGAAAATTCGATACATGTTCGTTTTTCTCTTGTAACGGCGAAAAAGATAGCCGGGTGGCTAAAATTGTGAAAGGTGTTTATCGTCCTATATAAGACTGTAACAACCAGTTACGTGCAATTTTTGTTTCGTTGATTCGGGTATTTTTGATGTTAGAGATGCACCTCGCATGTGGATACAGCATCGTCGAAAATGTCTATAAAATATCAAAAATGATCGAAGTTAACCGCATGTCAATAATCGTAACGCGCAAAAGACCTAAAAATCTACATGAAAGCTGTTTTAAACCTTTTTACAAAGTGAATCCAAAAGAAGTTACATAAAGTTCACGTAAAAATAATGGATTTCTTTTTCCCCAACCTAATATATATATTTAAAATTTTTGATTTAAATTTAATTTTTGAAAATTTTATTTATATGTTTTAAATTTTTTTAACATACTCGTATTAATATGAAATGTTCTTTTTATGCTTACTACATTTTTTAAATGATTCACGTTTTTACATAATATATTTGAATCTATTATTTTTATCAACATTTTAGAAACAAAAGTTTCATTTGGTACGTGTATGTACTTAAGAATGTTTCTTTATTTCACAATTTTCGTTACTGAAAAACATTAGCGTAATATTGAAGTCCTCAAATTTCTACACATATTACCTTATTTCAAAGGATTCTAGTTTTTTCAGAAACTTAGTTGATTTCGAACGAAAAGTTTAGTTCTTTGAAATTGGATTCTAGAAAATTGAAAAGTTTTCTAAAAGAATTTCGTTTCAAAAAGTTCCCAAGAATTTATCAGAAATTTCATTTGAGGAGATTGGTACATCTTGACATCGATTATTCAAACTACTGACTGACATATTCTAAGCACTGAATTAAATTCTTTTAGACCCATATTAGGTTTTTCAGTGTTATAAAGAGCCTTTATTTCATCATTTTGGAATATATATATCAAGATATATATTCTCGAAAATGAGTTCAAATGTGATAAATATTCTAGCATTATTTTAAATTTCCGATGATTTCTTAGGAAATCTGAATTGTAGAATATTACAATCTATAAAACATCTAAAATTTAAAAAAAACGACATGAATGAAAAGGATTTTTAAAGATTGTTAAAAGAGATAGGCACAAAATTATAATTAAAATTCAAACAAAGTATTTAATCATATAGTACTCAATATTTGAGCGGTTTCCTAGCTATATTTTCAGCAGAACAAATACAAGTTATTTATTATATACCTAATCTCTATTTCTTTTGCTAAAAGTGCTATCGATACAATTTCTTATCATTTGCAGTTTTTTTACATATAAAACTAATTTAAATTTTAAAATTGTTTTATGAAATTCATTTGAAATAAATGTAAGTAAATCATGCAAAAAACAGATAACTGAAGTTTGACTTTTTATAAATTGTATTTTTTTTTGACAAAATTTTTTAAAGTTTTATATGCTATGAATAAATCAATTATAATTCATTTATAATATACTACGTAACATAAACATAAATAATCAAGATATTTCCGGGAAGTGGTGAAAAAATCAAAATTTTGATGGACAGAAAAAATGAATATCGTAAATCATGAAATTGTAAACAACGTTTAATTAATGAAAGTGGACTAAAATGCTCATTAAGTTTGTAACGTCGAATGTCATCAAAACTAAAAATAAGAAAAAGAATTGTAATTAATGAAGGAATAGGAAGTAAAAACATTTTATGAGGAATTCAAAATATTGGCATTTTTACAGTGTTGGCATTGGTATTTGTTGGAGATGCTCGAAATTACAGTATTTTTATACCTGAACATGGACATTTATTTATGGCCTAAGATTCTTTTCTCATGCGTCTCAACATATTAGTTTGGGGAAAAAGAAATCCATTATTTTTATGTGAACTTTATATTACTTCATTTGGATTCGCTTTGTAAAAAGATTTAAAAAAGTTTTCATGTAGATTTTAGGTCTTGCGCGTTACGACTGCTGACATGCGGTTAACTTCGATCATTTTTGATATTTTATAGACATTTTCGACGATGCTGTATCCACATGCGAGGTGCATCTCTAGCATCAAAAATCCCCGAACGGAATAGACGAAACAAAAATTGTACGTAACTGGTTGTTACAGTCTTATATAGGACGATAAACACCTTTCACAATTTTAGCCACCCGGCTATCTTTTTCGCCGTTACAAGAGAAAAACGAAAATGTATCGAATTTTCTGTTTGTTGTCTTCCATTTTTAAAACCTTGTACTCGGAACTGAATTAATCAAACAAAAAACCGCAAGAGGATATTTTAGTGTCAAATGTCACCTTTCCAACGAGCATAAATCTGAAATTGTTTGATTGATACCTCACGAGATATCAATCACTACAGACGTCTACCGAAAAAATAATGGATTACTTTTTCCCCAAACTAATATTTTATAATGTCCCCAAAATCTTATATTTTAAGATATTCCTAAGTGATTGAGGCGAGGAGAACATAAGGGCCAAAAAACAGGTCCAATTCGCTTTCGATTTACGTTATTAACCTGCAAAATTCACCGATCTACGTTTAGTCCTTATTTTTAGTTTCTCTATAAAAAATTTCATTAGACAGGATTTTATCCTCTCAGTTGCATTATTCCCCATTTTTACCCTTTCGGGCATAGCTCTGCTACGTAAAATAATTTTCTATTCAATATCCATCTTTTTTTCACCCTTTCAACATCATATTCTCGATAAACATTTTTGTAATTTTTATAAAGAATCAGTGTCGTTCGTAGTACCTTACTTTAAGGCAATTTTTCTTTTTTGAAATCCACAATTATTATTCTGAATTTGTTGATACTTCAAGACAACACTTCGTATGACCGAAAAAAAAATTAACTTCTGTATTCATGAACTTTCAATTATTTTAGAGAAGAATTTTTTTCTGCAATTTTACAGAATATTTTAAAATATTCTTCACATATGTGAAAATATTTTTAGTTTTTACCACATTTTATAAATTTAAGTCTTTATTTGAATAAATCTTTCGAATAAAAAGTTTTATAATACACTTAGCAAACTTTGGGAGTACCGATAAATAATTTTGCAAAATGTGAATTTGAACATTAATAAAAACTTCGCATTACTTTGGGGAAGTAACTAACGAAATTATGAAGTTTCTTATTTAAATATGTTTCCTCGTTATCTCAAGATGCGAGAGAGCTGGAAAATCAATTTTTATGACAGTCGTTAAGAAAGGCAGGGCTAACGATAATGGGCAGCTAACAGTCAAAGAATCTCACTCAGACTCTCGAGAATTCGCTATTTGAAAACTCGACGCAATCAATTTTCTTGCGGTAGAGTTTTATCGTTGTCAGCACTGGTTGAATGGCTCCTGTTGGAGTTCGAAAATTATTCTCACAATGGATTGGAAGTTTCCCTGCCACACATTTCTCACCAAGTGTGCTGGAAATGGTATAGAACTGGAACAATTTCTGACGTTACTTGCGAAAAGGATTATCGGCGAGCTTTTGTCTGATACAAAGGTTCAGATATGTTGTGAAAATGATTATGACTTTTAAACTTTAGTTTTCGGTTAGTTCGTTTAAAGCTCATATCCATCCAAGTCTTTTCAAATTTCTATTCTTTCTTTCTATTAGACCTGAAAAATTACTAAAGATGATATTTTCAATGACTCGAAATAACAGTGTTTTCATCTAATATGGATTTAACCACTTACATATTACATCATTAGAAATAAGCCTAGTTTCATTCTTTCTATTATTTTATTTCAACAAGATTAATTTGAAAAACTATGCATTGCTTGTTTTTTTAAACTTTCGAAACAAGATTAGAAATCTAGATTAGGAAAAGATATTTTTGTGTTTCGTTGTTGTTTCTGATGACACTTGGCAACGCCAAACCAGCCCGTCAGAGACTAGGCGAATCAGAGAGAGAGAGTGTCTACCGTTTTTGAATAGAGCACCCTCACACGAAAGTGGAAGTACGACTTTTGGCTCATAGATGGCAGTACCATCTGAATCTTCCTATTTAGAGATTGAAACCAGAGAATACACATAGCCTGGCTCCACCCCCCAGAGGTATTAATTTGGAATGAGAGCGTGGAGGTCATTGCGACCCGACATATTTTACGTGCCCCAGTCACCATTAGTGAACACGACGGATCTTCGGCTAAGCTGGGATTCGAACCCACCACCTTTCGGTAACGAGAACGACGCTGTAACCAACAAGACCATCGCTGTATTAAATATTTTTGTTTTCTTCATTATACAATTTTCACGGTGACGTATTTAATTTATTATCTTTAATACTTATGATAATCACTTGAAGAAAAGAAAAAGATGCATCTGTCATCTCAAAGCAATTAACACCATTTTGAATTGTTCTAGACTTAAGAGAGTCTTCTTCAGGGAGAATGATCATTGATTCCATCCCAGCCGCTATTAAACAATGGGAAATGGATGCTGTACTTCTGCTTTCTTCAAGATAGTTTGTTGGAGTGGATGTTAGGGATTTGTTTTGGGTTTCCTTTCCTACGACGCATTTCCAATGCTATTTATCTGTGAAAAGCCATTCTAGAAGACAATTAATTGACGATTATTAAAATGAATTACAGCATCCTTAGGTGTTAGATTGTCCATTACGCACTATTAGTTAGAACTCCTAATTAATTTATTTTAGCATTTAATAGACCGTCGTTTGAAGCACTATTTGTGGATATAGATTGATTGTTAAAATGTTTCATATTTGATCTCAATTTAACATAATGTTTCATGTTAGATATCAACTTTTAATCAAACTCTTTCAACTTTCGTATCAATGGTATTGGCCAAGGACAGCGATTTTAGATAGTAATAAACTCAGTCATATTCTTTCTTGTGGACGAATATTCCATATACACATGTTGATGTCTTTGAGTTTCAGTAAATTTGTCGAAATTGTAAGTTTGATCTCCTTGCAAATAATTTCTATTACTATTAAAAATGTACGCCTTTATATAATACTTAATCAAATTAATTTAAAATAAGTTCTATAAAATATTTGCAAAATTAAAAATATCTATTTTTTTATTATTGCAATATGTCCAGTTTGAAGATGATTATTATTACTGTATAAAGAAGGAAATTATCTAATACTATTTTTAGTTTCAAGATTTGAAATCCAGTTCTATTCTTGATATAAATACGCCTGTATTTTTAATTTCCTCATTTTATGCTAAGATTTTTAATCACAGCTTCTTACTAACAGTTACAGTTTAAAAATAAGTATTTGTGATAATAGAAGTATAATGATGTTTTTTGAAAAAGAATGAATAAAATTTGAAAGATACGAAACAGAACAGATGATTTTATTCTTGTAAATGCAATTGATAGCGTGTGTCTTAAAAATAATAACATATCATTATAAATATTATTTCAGCTCGTATTTCAAAATTTTTTTGTTAAACCTTTCAGTTGTAGGCAATTGTTATAGTTATAGTTTATTCGAAGAGTTAATATGGAATTTATTTATATATACTTTCGTTTCTTTTGCAACTTCTTAACATATTTTTGACAGATAATAGAAATCCGAAGTAGAGTTTTTCTTTTTGTAGTTATGAAAGTCTTTCCGATAATACGTAGATGGAATAGCATGTATGAAGAAATAAATTAAAATGGTTTACTTTATTAAAAAAAAACAACTTATAATCAGTGAAGATGAAAGGAATTTTCCTTTCTCTTCCACTACTGTGTTCATGAGAAAAAGGGCATGCCTTGTGTCTATGATCAAAATCGTCTCATGGGCAATGACATGACAGC
>JAPDSC010050777.1:0-11822 GCA_026290005.1 Latrodectus geometricus | reverse complement strand
AAATCAAATACAAAATTCAAATTTAAAGGCACAGTTTTAATTTCCATTCTAGTCCAGTATTAAAGTTGCTTATTCTTGTTTTGAAAAAGCTACTTAAGAGCATCTCAATAACATCCATATAACATTTTTGTTATTGTTTCTAATGACACTTGACAACGCCAAGTCCGCCCGTCAGAGACTAGGCGAATGAAGTCAGAAAGAGATCATCTTCTGTTTTTGAATAGAGCACCCTCTAACGAAGGTGGAAGTATAACTTTTGGCGCATAGATGGCAGCACCATCTGAATCTTCCAATTGAAGATTCAGATGGTGAGAGATTGAAACCAATGAAGACCCATAGACTGGCTCCAACCATGAACAGAGGTATAATTTGTAATGGGAACATGGAGGACATTGCTACCCGACATATTTTAAGTGCCCCAGTGGTCATTAGTGAACACGACGGATCTTGAGCTAAGCCGGGATTCGAACTCATCACCTTTTGGTAACGAGAACTACACCCTAACCAACCAGGCCACAGTGGCCTAACGTTTATGTACGAACTAATGATGGTAAAAACAAATTAAAATTTGATGTCAACGTTATTTCTTTGCATTTTTTAAAATTAATTGCTGTTTTGCGCGAATAATAATAGAGTCTATTTTACTTGGAATTCTCATGATGGAAATTACAATTAACAGTTTTCTCAATTTATTTTAAAATTACTGAAGTTATATATATATAATACTGAACTTCAATTATGTAAGCAACTGAGAAAAAATCAAAACTTTTAATAGGTTAATTTGGTAGGAAGCATTTCAAAAGTAAACACAGATACCAGTGCTTCATATTTTATACGTAGTTTAAGATTAAATCTTTTAGTAATTAGATAATTAACTACGATCGTTAGAAAAACAAGTTCAATTAGAAAGCATAAAAAAAAATTCATCTTAGGATTTCGTGGTGATAATCGTTAGTGAAAGGAAATTAATGACTCCCAAGTGCCTCTGTTAAAAAGAAATGAAGGATAGTATTTACTGCTTTTATGTTGTTTTTCAGAATAGTTTTTCATGAGGTTATACAGAAATTGCTTGTTGGATGAGTTATGTGAGCGAGCCACTTCATGCTGATTAGGAAAATACACGAAGTAAAAAAAATGAGTAAATAGAAAATTTAATAAAAAAAAAAATGGCATTTAGATAAAATTGTTGGTAATCACAGTTTTTAACTATATATTTCACACATTATATTATGCCCAAGTTAGTTTTTCATTTAATTACAAGGAATATATTTCAAAAATGAAGAAATTTTCGAAAAAAATTGATTTTTAATAGTATTTATAAAAGCTTTAAGAGAATACTAATTTCTCTTTTTCTAATATGTAATTCTGGTATAGTTTTAAATACATGAGTTGAAATTCAATTTAGGTTCAAATTAAAAATACAAAATTTCAATTGATCAATTTTTTACCTCAATACAATGTGTGTTACTTTATATCCTGTAAGTAATAATTTTACGTGCTATAAGAAATTATTCCTTTATTAAAAATTATTATAAATAAGTTATAGAACAGAGGTGGCGAAACTCTTAGGATCCGGGATCTACTCCATATTTAAAAAGTCGAAGGCGGTCCACCAATGTCAGAGCTAAATAAACATACATATTTATTTTCGGTAACAAGAAAAAATGTAAATATTAATATTAAATTTTTTTAGAAAAATACGTAATTTAAAATTGTCTAAAAAAAACTTAATGTTAATATATATAAAATAAAATTTACTGACGAAAATAATCAAAGTATTCACATTAAAAAACTGACCATCCTATTCACTTCATTTAGTTGAAATTCGGCACTGTATATCTGCGACAAGTTTATCATATTGTGGCTGGTATGCTTATTGCAATGCATAAACACGAAATTTAATGTTCATATATTAAATGCGACCAATGTTTGTTTATTGTTCATAATTGAAAGAGCAGATTCTCAAAGGTACCTTGATCCAAAGTATGATTTCAAACAAAAAATCAATTTGCAAATATTTGGAAACGTTTCCACAGAAATTAATTTCAAAAAATCAGTATCACTAAATATATTCTGGATTTAAGAAATATATCGTTTCTTAATTTAATAATTTCTTCCTCGACCATGACTGATCTGATATCTTTTACATGTCCTATTTTTTCAGATACGTTATCCATCAATGTTAACCTTTTCATTAAATGGAAATATCATAAAATTGAGTATTTCTTTCAACCTAATTAAGTCAGCGAATCTTCTTTCAAATTCTTCAAACAAAACAAGTAAGTGTTAAGCGAAATCTTCGAAGTCTCGGTTTGGATTATGGATGCACTCTTCCTCCATGTTTCTGAAGTTTCTCAATTCAAGTTTTCTTAATCGAGATGCATACCTTTCTGCAGTTTCTTTGAATGTTTTAATCGCGCTCATCATGTCCGTTTTAGGTTTTAAATCGTAAATCTTTAATCATAAATCTTTAAATCGTAAATCTTTGCACTGATAGTTTTGGGTTTTAAAGCGTAGACTGTAATAAATTTTTATTTTAAATAATTTATTGATTCTGTGCCATAAGCCATAAATTAAATTGTTAATATCCGTGGTCATTATCGGGATGGTCTCGTGGACTACCTAAAATGTCTTCGCGGTCTACTAGTCTACCGCGGTCGACGTTTTGGCCACCTCTGTTATAGAATGAAAAATAAAAGCTTATGAAAGCTTTTTATTATTATTAACTATTAAAAGCAATCATATAATTTTTTTTTATGTAAAAGCAAAATTAAAATAATTTTCAACAACTTATTTTTGCATATCGTATCTACTAAACACAGCCAACAATCACATAATTTTAAACATCACACAGGTGTCGAGGTCATTATTCTCATCTCAAGCAGGAAAGTTTTAAATTCTATGGAAGTTTTGAAGTTATTAGTATATCTCATCATAATTAATTAGTCAGTTTTGAACTCAGTACATTTCACCTATAAGAGTGACGCTTTTTACGCATCTAATAGGGTGTAATATTAATGTCTAAAAACAAATATAGGATGGACTTACGAAATGTGGTAAAATAATATTAATAAAAATGTATTTAATAAAAATTAATAGATACGATGCAATTTAAAACATTTTAAATTTGAAAGACAATCGATATTAAAATATGTATTGAAATTAAAAAAAATGAGAATAATTTTTTTATTTATAAATTACTTATTAATTATAAAGTATAAATAATATATAAAGTATAATTATGTATATAAAGTATAACTCATAATTATAAAGTAAAAAAAATTGCATTTATAAAAGTAGTTATGCCATAATAGAAATATCAAGTTAGTATATTTTGTTAAGTATTGAAAAAACTTTAAGTCAAAAAATGCTATTTCGTAAAAGTTTTTAACATATTCTTTTACAAAAGTGTTGTTAATAGTTATTATTCTATTGAATTATTATTGAATTTCCGATTAAATTAAAAATTAAAAAGCATAAATTTATGCTTCAATCATCCTTTACAAATGTCATAAACATTCATATAATCTTCTTAACAATTCATATGTTATATCGTTCGTATTATTTGATTTACGTTGATATCACCTAAAGAAATAGATTAACAAACACAATGATAAGTGCGAAAACCGATGAAAAATAAATTCAATATATTAAATACATAATAATTTGATAATGTATAACTTGTTATTGATAAATATCTGTATAAATAACATCATATTAAACAAATGCACCATAAATATATTTATAAAGAGGATTATATATTTACCAATGCTTTTAAAATAATATTATATACGATGTTTCAATAGGCTTCAACAGGGTTATATTTAGTCTATACTCGCTATAACTGTTAGGTAGTTATTGTGTGAATTGTTTATTCATCCGTTAAGCTTAGATAGTGAGAGAAAAATGTTTTCTTACATCATTATATGTATACATCTCCAATCAACGGAGGGATAATACTCTTTTTCGTCGATAATGTCAATGATCTGGAGAGGAGAGAAATTCGCTAAGTGAAAGAACCTACTAATTCTAAAGATAAACATCTCTTAGCAACAGTAAATTGGCAATGGTATTTGTGTTTTCAATAGAACGGTCTATTGGTTTCCTTTTTTTTTTCAGAGAAACAAATACCGGTAATCAACTTCTACTTCTCAAATTCAAAAAGTTCATTTGCATATTTTCTAGTCATTGAGTGAGTAAATGAAATTAAATAAATTTTTATTTACATAAATATATTTTATTGTTAATTTATAAAATTAAATGAACAAAAAGCATTTTATTGTTAATTTATAAAATAAAATTAACAACAAAAGCTTTTTATTATTAATTTTAAATTAAATGAGACGGCAAACCTGTCTAGTGGTTAGCGTATCTGACTACGGATGGGGAGGGCCTGGGTTCGAATCCCGGTTGAGGCATGGATGTACTTTTTCCTTCTCTCTCTCAGTTTCTTGTCCTTTCCTCAGATGATGAATGAATGTGGTCCTCCCTATAAACGGGTTTGTGGTGGTGTGGCGTGGGCGATGCTACTCGTACCTCCGTGACTTGGTTCACAGGTGCCCACCGGGTAACGATCAAATGAGTAGCAGTTTCCGGCCTTGTTACGGCAAACGGGCTAATGTACTCAAAAGTGCGCCATTAGAAATAAAAAGTAAGTAAAATTAAATGTAAAATACTTGTAATAAAAATGTTTTTGTTTGACAAGAAAGAGCTTTTTTTATTCTGTTAATGATTATTTTTTTACAAGTTTTTTTTATAAAATAGCCACATTTAAAAACTTTTAAATAGATAACTACACGCAAGTTTTACCCAATTATATGTAAAAATTTGCATAAATAATTGGGCAGAATAAAGCATAATTTTTGATTGTACATTATCTTGCAAATCGGGAAAATATAAAATCATTCCATAACTTTTTATTCATTTTTTTCATGTTTTTGAGTTTATGAAAATTTTTTCTACTATGTAACACTCAGATAATGCAGATAGAAAACTATTTTATATTATTCTACCAAAATAGTATCAGCTAGAAAAATGGCACATACAAGTATTTATCTCTACATGCCTTAAAAATAATAATTTTTAAATATAGCAATGAATAAAATATTTTAAAATCATCTAATTTATTCTTAGAACCTCTAAATTCTCGTTCAAATTTTAAAGCTTTGAAATAATCAAAAATATCTAATCACTCATTTCTTAACTATTTTGTTTGTCTCCATATGATGATATTTTGCACACAAGATCTTAGTAGACCAGGAATTAAAGCATAAAGTGGGTTTCGAACTTCTAAGCACACCGTAGCTTCGGTTACCAAGTTGCCACTGGTGCATTTTTTAAAAATTGAAAAATTCCGGTTCAGTTTTCAGTCCTGGTTTCCGGTTCAGCTTAAAACAATAATCTAGAAACACTTTTCACGTTTTCGATTTTAAGATTTTAATTATAAAATAATATTAGATAAAACCAATATGAAACGGAATAAAACTTAAGCTATTATACAAATTGAAATTTCTAACAATCTGAAAAAATGTTATTTTACTATTTTATTTTGTTTGTTGAAAATTTAATGTGAATTATTTTCTTCCAAGAGGGAAATTTATTTGCTTAGCTAAAATAAACTATTTTTTTCTGTAATGAAACTTTCAATTTCTTCCTCAAGAAATTGAAATCCTTACGCAACTCTACAAGCAGCGATGCTTTTTCTGAGTAGTTTAATTCCGTCTCTTGGGAGTGTTATAGTAAAGAAAGGAACTAAGTGGAATGGAAGTTGTACCTGAAGAAAAGAATAAAATCAAATCTCTGTATTCGTCGTCATTTCTCTGGTGCGCGGTTAACAATGTTTGCACACAACCTACTCGACTAGAAGAATGCCCTGACGAAAAGAAAAAAAAGAAAACAGCAAAAGAATGGAATAAGACGGTCCATCGCGAAATAGTTTCACCACTGAAAACAACCACTTGAAATAAACAGTTAAAGAAAAAAAAAAAAAAAAAAAGAAACAAAAAAAATATCCCATGGAATATGGTTGTCTGGTATTCCTTTTCTTCTTTTAGTTCGTCTCTTCTCCAACAAAAAGGGGACAAAGCTTTCAGGAAGAGAAAGGATTACTTTTAAGTATTATGGTAGAATACTAAATGTCCTACTCGAAATTGTCCCCCGTGCGCCAAGTTCCCATCCATTTCTAAGCTTTCATTCTTCAGTGTTATTTGAATTGGTAATGTGAATGAAAATATATTTCGTGTGTTTTCTGTTTCTTAAACATACAAGAAGACAATCTAAATTTTTGAGAAGTTCAGAGCTATTTGTTGCATAAAAAAACTTTTTTGCAAAGAAATATGGGAATAGAACCAATAGTTTGGGATAGATCTATTTGATTATTAGTATATAAAATGTTGCATATTGGGTAAAAATAATATTTATAGTTGAACAATTTATCGACTTGGGAAAGAAGCATTGATTTTGATTCTTCTATAAATTATATTTAAACTATTAAGGCATTTGATTTCATTTTATTATTATTGAGTTTTAAAAATTGTTTCAGATATCATTTAAATCTTGAAACATTTGATTTCATCTATTTATTAGAATTTTTTCAAATTTATTGTTTATAGTCATTTATGTATTGATTATTTTAATGTTATAAGTGTGAAATCAGCAGCTAATAACTTAAGGTGATTAATTCATTTTATGTGGACAACTCATACATTTAAATTAAAAGGACTTTAAGTGAGCAATAAAGAATTGAAAAAAATAATTTTTTTAAAAAATAATTATGTAAATAACAATATATTATAAGAAATTATGTATTAACTTTTAGTATTCCTGATTCATGTCAAGGTAAAGTTGGTTTAAAAAACATAATTAAAATAATTATTTTAATTGAAAATTTTAAAATAAAACATAGTTAATCTAGTAATTAACAAATAGTTAATCTAGTAATTCACGAGTTAATTGTTATTTTAACTAAAATAATCTTTGATAAAAATGTAAGTATATTTAGAGAATAACTTTTTTAAGTAAATAGTTCTTTATTTTAAATTATGTGCATTAAGTAATTGGGATTTTAAGCAATGATATTATTTGAGCTGAAAAAACTGTTATTAAAATGTAAGATTGGATGTGATATTTTCTTTGTGTTAAACACTTAAATTTCATAAAATTTTGATTTAAAATTATTATATAAAATATTTTTTACTGGTTTAAAGACATTACGTATTACTGCATATTTTATTTTTCCAAAAGTAGTACTGTTCATAAATTTTTATTATCTGAATAGAGAACATTTGTATGTTAAAATTGATTGCTGTTAATTATTTTGTACTTAATATTATATATTAATACAATTTAATATTCAAACGTTTTTATTATGTCACAAATTTTAAAAAATGTATGTTTATAATGTTTCTAAACATCCCATTTTTAATTCCGATTTATTTTCTAAAGTATATAAGTTTGAATACAATTTTATTATAAATTTTGAAAATCTATTTTTGTCAGAAATATATCTGTATAAGAATATATTGTATAAGTCGAATAATTTAAAATATCATTTTATAAGAATCGAATTTTTATGTTATTTTCCTTTACTCTAAATTTAAAAAGAAAGTTAGAATTTATGTGAGTTAGAATAACAATAATACTATATATTATTAATTAAAGTATATTACATTCTTTTGCACAGTAAATTTTTATTAAAAGGATTTATTATTATTACTAAGTCTTATCATTTATTTGAACAATAACATGACATAATTGAAGATTTACTTATAAAATTCATAAAATCAAGATTTACCCTTTTTCAAATGGATTTTTAAATATGCCATTATTTAAATGACTTTTTATTGTAATTTAATATGTTATTATATTTATTGTGTGTGGAATGTTTATTTAATTTTCCAGAAACAAAAGTTCATTTTAAAATTAATATTAAATCTGATTCACAATAATATTTTTTATTCTATTATATGTTAGATTTACTATTTTACGATTTTAAAGAAAAAATTGTGATGTGTTAAAAAACTTACAATAATATCATTACTTGATATTTTTGAATTAAAAAAATGATTTTAATATTCACATGATTCAAATACTACACTGTTTTGATCTTTTTATGAATTAGAAAAATTATTTTTTTGATAACCTTCTCAATTACTCTTAATAGTCCATACTTTTTATCTGTGTTTTATAAATGGGAACCTGCATCAATGTATGGTTGCCACCCACAGTTCTGAAATAATTACATAAACGAATATTAATAGTATTCTATACTAAAACATTTATGTGCTTGTAACTTATAACAAATGAGTTAGTTTAGTACAAAATATTTATAAATATTTTACAACTTTCATAGTAAATGATGTAGTATTTATAATATATATTTATATGTTCAGCACTGCCTACTGATACAATGCAAGCAGGGTAATATTGACCAGTGTGAGTTATGCAATATTGATTAATATCGTCTCAACGCATACTTGTTTAGGCACAAGATGGTGTGTTTGCATCACAAACTAAGAGATGATTCTCATACATTGTTTAATTGAGCATAACAAATGTATATGCGCATGAATTCGGATTTAAGATTAGGAGTTGAATTCCTGTGTATCAAAATTAGTTTCTCAAATAAATATAATAGCAAATATGTTTTATATAATTTCATTTGGCAAATGTTTAATTAATATTTTATGTTTTCATTATTATAATTGTTTCATCAAATTTACACGAAAACAATTTCAATGAAATTGTAAATATGAAATTTTAAATAAACCTAATTTAAATAAAAGTGTTGAAAAAACCCGCGTTTCGCACTCATTCCTTATTTCACGTTCATACTCAAAGAGTCTACACATCATTGAACACATGATCTTTAATCAAAGATGGGCTAAATAATTTTGAGTAAAAATTAGGCTTAGACTATACTTTAGGGTGCCCATTTGATTCTCGCCAAGTTGTGATCGCGATTAATCGCCAAGCTGGTCAAAACTGAATCGTGATCTGATTGATTTAGATCCAGTTGAGGTTCTGATTGGTTTATCGTTTTTAGAATTTTGAAAATCCAACGGACATTGCGTTAATTTTTAAAGTTCATTCATACCTGTCAGCACTGTAACAAGCGCGAACAGGAGTGGCGCCAAAAAATCGCCAAATTCGCCAAAGGGTACCCTAAAGTATAGTTTTACCAAAATTAGAACTTCCTTGCTAATTTAATATTTAAGATTACAACATAATAAAGATATTAAGTAAATTAGTATAAACTTTTAAAATCTTCGTGACGCTCGCCCTGGCTAATGGTCAGCGTGTGTGACTACAGATGGGGAGGTCCTGGGTTCGAATCCAGGTTCAGCCATGGATGCACTTTCTCTTTCTCCTGTCTTTGTCCTTTCCTTGTATGAATGGCTTTTGAATGGCTGCTTTCCCTATAAACGGGTACCTATGGCATGTGTGTACTGAAGAAGTCGGACTCCACATCAAATTACGGTCCAGTTGAAAAAGTGGAGCAGCGCAGCCCATATTGCCAACCTGGCTGGCACAAGACAACAACAACAAATGGGTCTTAGTATCATTGAATAATTGATTGATTTCTTTCCTTTATCTAACTCCAAAGATATATTTATTTTTGTTTGTTCATGTTGTTGTGATCGTCATGTACTTTTTTAAACCGAAATTAAATTGCATTGCATATACTGTCATAATTGAATAGAAAGTTACTTTATTTGTGAAAGAATTTGTAAGATAGAAGCTTTGAAACCTATATTAAAACATGATCTTTTATCTAATAAGCATACTTTCTGCAAAAAATTTATTTGCACATTTCTAGATTTTAAGAAAAAAAATAATTTTATAGTTTTAATAGCGAATAAAGTAGTAGAATATTAAATCTCTAGTGACATTATTTGCAAACTATCATTAAAATTTTCTTAAATTTATTCTATATAAGTCATTAACTAATCTTAAATTTATATTTAAGCATTTAAAGAAATTGTTTGATTTACTTTAATATGTTCAGCAAAATTAAATATTTTAAACAATTATTAAGACGATAAAACATATTTCAAACACTAAAGCCTGTACTTTTACTCCAATAATATTAATGCATACAAATTCAAATTTATTTTTTGTGGTTACAGTTACATTAATTCAGTTTATTATATTCCCTTCCAATTCCTTGTTGATTTATAACTTTTGTAATAAGTCTTTTATACTCTAGTAAATGAGACTGTTGAATATAAAGTGGGTCTATTTCCATAATTGTTGAAGTAAGCTGGGAATTTTATTTCGTCAGAGAATATGGAATCTCCTGACAGAAACTTACTCCTTTCTCCATCTCTATGAATGGAAAACAGAAATTTTGTAGAAAATATATGAACTGCTTTGAAATTCTGAGGAATATCTCCAGTACTTTCCAGTATAACAACCCGAATGGATTCAAAATTTTAGAATCAGCTTCGCATAATACTCTTCTTTGAATTGTGAAAGAGATTTGTGATCTTTCTCGAAATAGCGTGTAAGGAATTTCTAATGAATATTATTCTTTGCTTTCTGTAGAAATGGAAGTTTTATGAAGTTGCGTTTGAGGTAGTTTATAATGTAGCAGACATCGAAAACGTGTCAAGAGTGTTATATATGCAAAAAAAATTCTTTATTTAATATTTAATAAAAAATAATATTTGTAGTTTAATTAGTTATGAAAAAGTTGTTGTTTGGAAATAAATTAAAATATAGAGAATTCTTTAGAAAATTATTGATATTTAATAAAAAATAAATATATTATATTAAATATCAATAAATTCTTTATTTAATAATTAATAAAAAATAATAGTTTAATTAAGTATTGAAAAGTTACTGTATGGAAAATGATTAAAATGTAGAGAATTCTTTCAAAAAATTAAATATATAAATTTAGTTTAAATAAGTATGAGTTATTCCTATTATTTAAATTTCGAAACTATCACTGGTAAAAACTCATCTTTAATTCCATTACTTCAATGGAAATATTGTTGTTATTTTTCTTATTGTAACATATTGTTCGTGTATTGTTCTCATTGACTTCATTTCTAGAGTTTTATTATAGGATATTTGGATGTTACATTTTAGTTTAGCTTCCAACTACATCAGATATACTTTAGGACAGAATTGAAAAATATAGCAAATATTTTTAAGGCATCCATCTTTGATTTGATTACATCGTATATGGCAGCGTTATTCATCCTTTGTAATACACGCCCCAAAAAATGTATCCATAATAATTCCTTAACATGTAACATTTGAAGTTGCACGCAGAATGTTTAATATATCAAAAAATAATTTTTTATGATGTCTATACTTTATTAGCTTTTAAACAAATTTTATGTTTTTAGTTGTAAAAAAAATGCCTAGAAATATCCTCCTGACTTATATAATGTAAAAACAAAAACTTCTATCTCAAATTCTAGTTATTATTAGTAAAATTAAACTTTAAACTTATAACTTTTTAAAAATCTCATTCTAGTATCTTTACACCTTACTAAAATGAAAGTTAAAGTTTTTCCTAAATAAGCCAAATAAGTAATGCAATGCTAATAAACATAAAAAATTGCAATTTATTATACACTAATAATGTTTAATTTCTTTCATTTAATTTTTTTTCCTTTAGCAACATTCATTAAATTAACAACATTTTTAATTAGTATATATTTAAATTTCTAAGCTTCTAAATGTGTTTATATATAATCGACTGTATAGAAAGAGTCAATAAATTCGTTCCTCAGAAGTACATTTTATTTTGGGGATTTATAAGCACATTTAAAACAGAAGAGTTTTATTTTACCACCAAGAACAGTTGA
>JAPDSC010050774.1:0-12889 GCA_026290005.1 Latrodectus geometricus | reverse complement strand
AAAAAAACTGATTTACTGAAAAGCAGCTTTTTGTATTACTATATGTAATAAACAAATATTTAATATTATGTTTTAAAAATCTATTCATTTGACTTGAACAATATATGGAAGTCAAAGTTTCATTAACTGTAACTAAATCCTTTTTGTGTGCATACAATTTTTATGATTGAATCAATATTAATTTCCAAAACATTAATGTTGCAATAAAAAATAATGTATTCATTTACAGAAGTTAAACAATGATAATACTAACATAAGTTTTAACAATGATAATACTAACAAAAATAATTAAATTTATTAAATATTTATAAAACTTCCTGTGAGTATATATATTTACTGATACAATTAACAGAAAAAATTGAAGTATATCAGTATAAATATTGTTAACACTTAAATTAATAAATGATTTAAGTGTTAACTGCTAATACTATAAATTACCTTTTTCATGACATTTCATATCAACACCTTCATCACTTCCATCAGGACATTGTGGGATACCATCACAAACATTATAAATTGCAATGCATTCACTGGAATTGTAACATTTAAATTGATAGTGATGGCAAGGGTTTTCTGTTGAGTGAAAAACATGCAAATAAAATGATCACTTTGTAAGCAAAATACAAAATTTAAATAGGAGATACAAGAAATAATTATAGATAATATTCAAGAACCAAATATAAAACATAACTTAAAAGATATTATTGTAGTTTCAAATTAACATTGGAAAAAAATAATAAATAAATAAATAAGTATTTTTCTCATTAAAACTTGAAAAGCTTCTTATCCTATATGATATTGGAAATCAATTGTAATTATTTTACAAATATTATAAACTAAACCTTCCTTTTTTGTAAATTTTGGCAGTATATTATTAAGTTTAGATCTTCCTTGGTTTAATTTTTTTTATTATTGAAATAAATTTCATAATGGGAAGAAAAATTAAAAATTTTAGTAATATAATTAAAAAAAAACATTTATAAGTTTTACTGAAGAGTATACAATTATATATAACTAGAGAAGTTTCAGAATCTTTTTTATAATTTTTGTTAATAGTATTATTTAAACCTGAAAACCTCTATATTTTTGGAAATAAGTGACTTTTGATGTAATCAATAAATTAATTTATTGGGGGGAGGGCAACCAATCATCAATTTTTTTGGCTTATCAGGCACCTAGTTCATTATCTTTACTCTCTAAGCTGGTCAAAATATTACAAATTTCTTTGAGATCCTAACCAATTAAATTTTGATGGAATGATATCACATTTCTTCTCTTTGAGTTACTTACGAAATAAAGAAAAGTTTACAAACAGTATCAACTGAATTTAAAGAAAAATAATGGCTACTTATATAATTCTATTTTAGTAGTATGATTAATGTTGTTCTCAATATTTATTTTATCTCTAATATTCAAAGATTTACACCCAAATGAAATTATGAAACTAAAATTTTTTATTTTGATTCTATTAAGCCTAATTATAGTGAAACAATTATTTCACAATTAATCTTCCATTGAATTCATGTTCTTAATTTTCTTAAAAATACCAATATAGTTAATTTCTTTAACGTGTTCTGAAATAAATAGATTGCAATAAAAAACAGATATTTGATTTTAAACTTCTTTTGCATCAGTTTTTAGATATACTCAAAAAATTTTGAAATTCTTTTAAAAAATTTTATTATTTTCTACATGGAAAATTTTTGTATTACAATATTAGACAATAAAGAGAACACAATATTACTTTATTCTTATTAATTACATCAAATTTGGTACAGCACCAAAGTGAGTGTAGTTTTTAAAAAAAAATTAAGCTTCTGAGGAAAATAATTCCTTGCGATTTCACTTGTGATCCTAAATATTTTGAATAATAGTTCTCCCTTCTGATGCTTGAGATTTAAAAAAAAATTGAAGGCTCCTCCTTTTTATTTTTTATTACATGAATACTTTTCATTCTTTACTAATAAGATAATGTGAAACACAATTTTCAATCCTTTCTTAAGGCCTGCAACCCTAAAAATTTGAAAACACAATTTTCAAATTTTTAGGGATGAAGGTCTTTAAGTCTAATTTCAAGTAAAAGCAGGCCTTAATCATTCTCTTCATATTAAACAAATAAGGAAAACACATCTTAAAAACTTTAAATATATTCCAGACAAGTAAAGAAAAAATTTTATTTTCCAAATTTTAAAAAAAATTATAATAATAATGAGTTGATTTTACATTATTCTCTGTTAAAACAAATTACACATATTTTCAAAACATAATTATATGCACACACACACACACACACACACACAAAAAAAAAAGAGAAAAAATGGTGGTAATATTGAAATTATGATTTCCTATTATTAATAATTTAAAACAATAGAAATATTGACAATCTTGCTTTTTGATATAGCTCTACACATAAGGTATGCAAAACTCAACAAAGAATGAAATCTTTTTCTTCAATTATTATTACATAATTAGTCTTTGAGATACGGATTAACTTTTTAAGAAACTTAAAATATTCACTTCAGGCAGGTTCTCTAATTTAAAATTGCCATAAAGAAATAAAGCCACAAGAAATATTTTTCAAAGTATGAAATTTTGAGACAACATTTATTTTTATGTGAAAATTTCTTAATACAAGCATTCATTAAAACTGCATCTTTTCTACATTGACAGACTAAGAAATTAATATTTATGATATTTTCTAACAGATATGTTACAGCAATTGAAATATATAAATGGAATGGGTTTCTTAAGAGACAATAAATGGGAACTTATAAATAAATGCCAAAATAAAATTTAACAGGAAACTATTTTTAATAAGGGCTAATAAGATTTTTTTTATTGAAATTAATACTACATTACTCAAAATTATTAATATTCAGTAAAATAGAGAGCTAAAAGTGTAATTAATTTTTGTCTTGAAACAATTATCATACAAAATTTAAGAAAATATTTTGAAATTATGTTTTTTGTTTTCTTTTTCTTGGATTTTTTATGTTTTTATTCATTATTGCTGATGAATTAGCATATAAGAGCTTCTTTCTTCATACATAGTAATATTGTTGTTTCTAATTTGTTTTGATTTTCATTATTCAACATTTCTATTTTATTTTACAACTATACAATTTTCTATAATATACTTTTATGAATTGTATTTTACATACATGAATCTAATTTAAATAATATTAATGAACTTTAAATAATAATTTGACATGTTATTTGATATTTTTTGCATAACAAATTGAACAATTGATTAATATTTAAATAAGAAAAACACAAAACTAGTCAAATTAATATTTAATAATATATTTGTGCACAAAACTTTTCAAGTTCTGAGAAACTAACATTAAATCAAAATATAAGAAATATTGATTTGAATAAGTACATTCTGTTGAACCATTAGTAAAGATATCAGATGATATATTTTAAAGAGAGAATATAACAATATTTACCTGTTACAGATTCCTTTGTAAAAGAAGGTATTTCAGTAGTTACTGAAATGCTCTGTTCTACCGGTTTGAGAGTTGAGCTGCGGTTAATAGCATCACTTTTACGTAATTCTGCAAGCTCTTGTTCATGTTTCACTTGATTTCCCCACTGACTTAAATCATAAGAATGTTGGGTTACTTTTAAAACAGAACTGACAAAAAAGGAATGAGTAGTAAATTTACATAAAGAAGCAGAAGGTCCACCACAGTTAAACATGTAACAGCTTTGAGCATCCTGCAATGTGTCAAAATATTTAAGATGTAGCATTATAAAAAAATTTTTACATTTCATATAATTTACAAAAGAATGAAATTTTTTTTCCAAATTGCTTTAGATTTTTCAAAAAGAATTTGATTAATTCTACTTAAAACTTTACACGAACCACAATAGCCTAAATTTTTGTCAGGCATTATACTATTAAATACTTTTTTGAAACATTTTTTCATTCAATTTCTCAATTTGCTATTAAGTCACAGATAACTCTTAAGTTTTCAATAAGGGGCCATGGTGGTCTCGTGATTAGGGAGTTGTTCTCTTTATCAGGAGGTAGTGAGTCTGAATCCCAGCTTATCCGAAGATCTGTCGTGTTCAGTAATTGCAACAGGAGCACGTAAAATATGTCGTAGTCGCAATGTCCTGCATCCAAATTAATTTCTGGGTGTGTTAGGAGACAGGTCATGGATTTTCTTTCGATTCCTATCTTTAAATTGAAAGACCCAGATGGTGCTACCATCTATGAATCAAAGTTACACTTTCACCCTAGTATAGGAGTGCTCTGTTCTAAAACAGAAAACAATCTTTCTGACTTCAATCTCCCAGTGGTGCTACTACCATCTATGAGTCAAAGTTACACTTTCACCCTAGTATAGGAGTGCTCTGTTCTAAAACAGAAAACAATCTTTCTGACTTCAATCTCCCAGTCCCTGATGAGAGAGTGTCCTAAATAACAACAACAATAAGTTCTCAATTTATTCTTAAGTCAGGAATTTTTCATAAAATATTCACTTTATGAACAATTCTTGAATTTATAGAGGCGTAAACTCAGTGCGATTTTGTAAAATAAAGAGCTTTTGAACACAGTTTCTATTTTTTGCTATATTAGTCTCATCACACATTTTTATTTTACTAATCAAAGATACTTCCACAATAAAATTCTTTTTTAAAGAATTCTTAGCAATCTTATGCCAAATAGAGATGACATAATTTTTATTATAATGAACACAGACCTCATTTGACAGTTTATCATAAATCATACCGATTGCAATTATACTCCTCACTAATTAAATTTACCATACAATACTTTTGGATATAAACTATTTAAATACTAAGTTAACACCATTAATGATTATTACTAAGACTAAATTCTATGAGTCAGTATGTGTGCCAAATGCACCAAGTGTGTAAATTACTGTGCCAAAATGGATTCCTTCAGATTCATTGATAAATTTGAATATATATTTATTTGGAATTTCAGTAATCCATAAATCCTATGATTTTTTTTTTCTTTTTTTGTTTTCTAAATTTAAGTTTGAAAAGTTGTTTGTAAAATTTTACGTTGATTACTTTTCTGCAATTTAAAGTTAGTAAGCTGATATTAGGACATTATAATTTTGTAAACTTGTTTAATTTGTAATTTATGTTTTCAAAAGTTATTTTTAAAATTGAATTTATTCTTTTGAAATTAAACATTTTAATTTGGAATAAGAAGGAAGTGATGAGTAAGTGAATACTTTAAATTTTATTGAATTAAATTTACTATTCTATGCACTAAATTATATAAATTAAGTCTAGTGCAGAATTATTGTAAATAAATAGAGGTTTCTACTTGAATTGTACTGCTTGATAAATTAAAACTAAAATAATTTGTGTGGTAATGCCTGGTTAACTACAAAGGGATTTTTTATAAAAATGGATGTTATTTACGTTATTAAACGATTCTTCTTCTGTGCTAAATAACATTATATTGAATGTTTTTTTTTTTTTTTTTTTTTTTAAGGTTGGTGTTGAGTAAATTAGAAACCAGAGTTTTCATAAAAATGCATATTATTTACATTATTGATTTGGTCTTACTATGTGTTTTTCCTCCTGTGTTAAAATGTTTTGCATCTTGTATTTATAATACCTTCTTGTATTTTTAAAGAAGGTATCACTGCCCAGTTCATTAGAAACTAAAGTTTTTAAAATAAATTTTCGGTACTTACGTATTAACGCAACCAGGCCAAAATTCGCATAAATTGCCAAATAGGCGACGAAGTTAATGGTGAAGACGGTTTTCAATCAGTGCTAAAAGCAATAGACTAAAAATTTGCCGAAAAAATAATTATGCAACTTATTCAAATTCCAAACCGTAAGGGTTTAGTTGCTATTTTATAGTTGAAAACAAAATCATATAAAAAACTGTATTAAAAAGTATCTGTAATTAATAAATGTACATTTTCTTTCTATTCTTACTTACTCAAACTTATAAATTGCGGCAACCTGGTTGCGATAATATGTAAGTACCAAATTTTCTTTACAGTATTGATTTAGCTTTATTTCTTGATCCTTTTCCTTTGCTAGATTATATGTTTTTTAAGATCAGATATTTTTTAAGGTGAACAACACAGCCCACTTAATTAAAAATGAGAGTTTTCATAAAAATGAATATTATTGATTTAGATTTATAGCAGTTATTACTTGCTAGGTTTTGTAACATATGATGTATTTTTAAAGTGTTTGTATTCAATTGATTAATTGAATAAAAATAATTTAAAAAAAAATGATTATGTTTATTTCATTAATCAAGTATAAATAATACTGATTTTCAGAATTATTTTATATTTGTTTTGTAATATGTTATTTTTGTAAAATATGTGAAATAAGGTTTCTAGTCTTTAATTCTGCAGTACGTCTGTAGAAAGTACATATAATAAAATGTTTGAAGTTTTGATATTTGAAATCAAAAATTGTGCAATATTCAAAATTTGGAGATTGAGCACAATCAGGATTTTTAAAACTGGATATTGCACAAAGGGATGTAATTTAGGGTCATAAGATAAATAATGGCAAATCCATACCAAGTCATAGGATTTTACCATTATTAATTTCAATTTATTATCCTAGGTTTTTTAAAAAAAAAAAAAATCCACAATTTTTATTTTATACTTTATTTTTTATGAAAGTATTTTACAATTTTTTTAATATTGAAAAATGAGCATTATTATCTATTCTATTTTTTCCTTCCAAGTAGAAGCAATATCCAGAAAAATGTTTAAAAAGTCAAACAGGTTAATCCATGTAGAATAAAAAAATATTTGAAGAATCATGCTTCCCATATTAAGAGATTTATTAAAAATGAAATTAATACTTAAATATGCATTAATATAATAGCTTAAGCCATAAAAAGATTTTCAATTAAAAACCCACGTAGAGAATTTGGTAGACTACTTCACTGAAAAAATATAATTAAAATATCTTTATTTTCTTCATTTTAAGATCACTTGATTTTTATTAGTTTATAAATAAATTATATTTATTGTACTTTATATTTAATGAAATCAATTATGAATAAATTAAGAACAAGTGTGTTACAAATAGTTAATGTAGTGTAATATGGTACATAGGACAAGTATTTTTTGAATAGTGCTATACTTAGCCAAGTAAAAATAATGAAAAGACAACAATTTGCCACAAATATATAATGAGAAAATAAGTTAACAATAACAATTCGGAAAATTACTTGATGAGATACATAGCACAATTATTTAAGTAGTAATGAAATTTGAATGAATTTCTATTTATTGGTTTAATATCATTTGGATGTTTTTGCATGAACCTAATAAAAATGAATGTAATAGTGATTATAAAAGGTATAGGAAAATATATAAGCTATGGAAACAAAATGGACAGAAAAAGAGTTGAAAAAAAAATGAGACAATTTATAACTAGAAAAGTTTTGATATGATTGACACTTCATAATAACTTAATGCCAAGACTAATTCAACCAGAACAAACAATTCTAAATAGGTTCAAAGCCCCATTCCAAGCAACAGGAGTCACTGAAATCTAATGTGGTTAGGGGTCCACAAATCAAAAAGACTCAAATTTGATCACTTCCATTGTTGAACAATCGGAGAGGGATGTTGTGATTCTACCTTCTCTATGCCCATCTGTTGGAATGGGTGCTTGGGAATTTATTGGGATTCCTTCCCAGTGACACATGAATATAACTCATTATCTGAAAAATAGACCTTGTGGAAAGTAATTTTTGCCATGGATATTAAAGTGCCTTTCAACCTTAGATTTTCTGCATATCCACTAAAGAGTGTTCTAATAAATTAAATGTTAGCAAATATTTTCACCACTACTTTAACATGTGACTGAATTCTACCTGTAATTAAAGAGTGTCGAATGAACCAAATTAGAAGATAGTTAAGTAAAAATTTACTGTATGGTCACTATTGGTGACATTTTCAAAATGTCGCCAAAAATCTCACCATTTTGCACAAGTGAAATCTAAAATAAAAAAACAGAATAGTGAAAAATATTGCCTAATGGGTTGCCAGAAAATGCTTTTTATCACCAAATGTGGAGGTAACTTCTTGTCACTCATAAGGTAACACTTGCAGCACAATTGTGCAGCAAGGGTTACCTTACAGTAAATCTGATCTGATAGTTGCATTAGATTGAATTCATTGTTATAATGAATTTTTGTTCAATCTTGTGTTAGTTGTAATTTTATGATATTTTCAGCTCTAAAACTGCAGTTCTAACAGCTCTTGATTGTTCTAGATTATAATTCCTTAAGTTTTTGAAAGTTGCATTTCTCAATAAAACAAATAACAATATTGATAATTTGAATTTTCAGGTAATTTAATTTGAAATGGAAGTTTCCATCTTTTAAAATTTTGAGTACTTGGAAGTTTAGTTTTTAAGAAATTATCATGAATAGTTCAACTAAATTTAAACAATTAATTTCACTTAACTTGTGATTTCTTGAATGAATAGTCTTTCAGTTTGTGTATTTATGATTCTTCTGGTCACTAATTTGTGTACTACAATACACTCTGCTTGGAGATTTGGCTGTATCCCTGTGTACGGTATGCTATTTTTATACAATTAATATAATTATACAATATACAATTAATATAATTATATAATATAAAATTATATTATTTTATAGAAATAAAATAATTTTATACAATATTATATACAATTAATTATAATTGTATATATGCGTACCGTTGTATATATGCATATCGTACACTGGGAATTAACCGAGATTATTATTATAATATAAACATTTGGTGAAAATATGCTTTAGGTCTCCTGCTTCGTGCGTTTTTAAAAATGCCGATGTCATGGCGAAAATTCTACCGCTATTTCACAGGGAAACTTAATAAGCGACCAATGAAAAGGTTAAAACAAAAGAGTAATTAATGAGCATGCGCGAAAAGCGCTTCAAATTCGTGAGTTGGCGAAGAAGGGGACCTAAACCGCAATTTAACCAAAAATGTTATTAGCTATTTATTAGAAAATTTCTCTTTTACTTTTAAAATTTCTGCTCATATACAGTTTGTTTTTAGTCATATAAATCTGAATTTTGTATTTTCTTTTATCTCCAAATCTTACAATTCCCATTTTTTTCTCGTTATTTTATTTATATAGGTGCCTAAGAACATTTTTTAAAATGTTTTTAATAAGTGATAACATAAGTCTGAAAAATTTACGTCGGTCTTCAACGAAATCACCATAAAAGAATTATATCACTAGTTCCAATTTTCAATACTGTTTAAAGAATAATAAATAAAATAATTCAATAAAAAAAACTATACCTTTTCCTCATAAACAGCTGCATTACAATTAGGGGTTTCTAAACACCATGTTAGGCAGTCATGATTAGATGGAAGTACTGTTTCATTTATGTACCTTGCACCCAATATTCTAGATTCGCCGGTGCGAATAATTGTATTTTTACTAATACGAAACCTGGACTCCACGCTAGAATCTAACTGTCGATTATAACGTGAAATATTTTCAGTAGTAGTTGAGAGAACGTTTTCATTTAATTGTTTATCAGAATCAGATTGTATCCCTTCGGATGATACAGGAAACGAATTGATGAATTCTAAGGAAACATTTATGAAAGAAAAAAACACAAATAAAATTAATATATAAGTATCTGCAAAATTATGTTGCATATTGAACTTCGAAAAAACTTATATTTGTTTCAAATGACTTCGTAAGCCTAGGCGCATAATTAGGAGCCAAGGAAGAGAAATTGTTTACTTTCGCTCTTGTTTTCTAATCAATCAGAATAATAGGTGAATGTCTGCTCGAACTTTACGAAATATCATGCTTATGTCAGCTTCATTATTTACCTATCGCTTAGTTGATCTATCTATATTCCACAGCTGTGACAATCAGCTACTCTAATTAGAAGTAGATCTAAGAAAAAATTAAATAAATCTATTCAATTTAATGATCTCTTTCATTTATGATTCACGTTATGGCTCTGTAGTCTAGGAAGATTTAATTTAAGCTATACTATAGGATATTAGTTGGTATATATCATGGAAAATAAAATCTATATTTTCCTTACAGTGTAAACATAATATTGTAAGTTATAATCCATATATGTTTTAATTTAATCTTCTCAATAACTCTTTAAACACTAAACTAAATACAACTTAATCATAAACATAAAATTTCTTATCAAAACTTTAAAAAAAAATCTACTTTGGCAAGTTCGTAATAATAGCATTTCAGAATAAATGGTTAAATTAAGATAGAAAGAGCCATACTTTATAGGAATGTCCCAACTACTCAATTGTTTTTTCAATGAGAGTTTTATTCATTTTTCTTGTTTAAGAAAATATTAAGATCCTAGATCCCAGAGTCAATGGTAAGAACAGTTAAATTTTTAATTATAAAATGTGTCATTTTAAAATTCCAAATTAAGTACATGATTCACTCCACTTAATGGTAGGGTAGTGGCCTTTGTAATAGCATTAACATCATCTGAATACGAAAGTAGAATTGACTTTTAATTAAGAGAGTTTCAAGTCTTACAATATATTGGCCAATGGTATACCTTTGAAATTTCGTCCTCTAATAGATTAATACTTTAAGCCTTACCATTTTTATTTGACAAAATGATAAATTAAAGGGCTTTATTTGCATTATAGATGGTTTAAGATAAGTCTTAAGTGGCTAAAGTTTCAAAACCTTATCTCACATGATGCAAATAGTAAGAAATGAAACTAAGAAATAACTTTTAATATTAAATTGAGATATCTAATAAAGTCTAAAAAGTTACTATTGAGAATCTTTCAGTAACAGATTGTAAAAATATTAAGAAAGTTAAACAAAGAGAACTTCTTGGTTTTAAAAATCTTAGATATAAAATTTCCGGTAGAATATTTCTCACAGAGAGATCATCATATTTTCTATGAAATTTTGTTGCTTTTGCTCCCACTTGGTCTGCAGCAAAATCTAGATTAAGTCTAGGAACTATTTATTCTCAAATAATGAAAACATGCTCCAAGACTCGAGTAGAATTGATTCTTCTGGAATTATTACGTTTTATGGTACAGATGAGAGATGTCTTAAAGACAAATTACATTTCGGGCAAGGGGGATAAAATTAAAGCCTGATACATGTCAAAGAACATGAATATATTCACTGCAAAATCTAGAAAAATTATCTGTTCTCACCCATTGCCAACACAACCACAAATATTTATGAAATAACAAGAAAAAGTCAAATTACTAACTAGTTTTATATCAAATTTTTATATCGCATTCTTGCAGTATCCAAAACTTATGGATGATTAACTGTGGATTATTTATGAATGATCTTTAAGGTTTCATAAATCGACGACATATATATATTAACATTCGAATATTGCAGGAATATCTCTTAGATATCTGAAACTCTTGTATGTTGGATCAGTGGTGTTGTGATAATTTTTTTTTACCGGAATGCGTATATATAATTATATAGACAGGGCCGAGCCTGGGTAGGCGGCCGCTCTGTGTGGTATCATGTCCCAAATTTAACGACGGGGGGGGATTTTCCATTATAATCCTGGCGGTAACAGTTTTTTTTAGGTCTCATGTCCCAAATTTGACAACGGGGGGGGATTTCCCCCAATTTTCACCTGTCGCCAGGATCGGCCCTGTATTTAGCATAAAAAGGAAAGGAAACAAAAATCATTACGAAACCCATTTTGTGTATATATACATGTTTATTACAATAATAGGAACGTTTAATAAAAATTTGTTAACAAACTATAAAACACGCATAGTAGATACTAATACTATATTGCATAAATATACTATTATTTAATAGGAAAAAAAAACGGACATTTTTTTTCATTATTAATAATGAAAATGAAATATACTTACACTTTAAGTTTATTAGATTAAAGATTATAGAAAAATACAACTACTACATACACATATGTAGCGCGCACGTAAACTTGTAGCGAGAGGTTCTTAAAAATATACGAAATTGACACTAAGGCAAGCCGCACATTGAGGCGACTGCAGACACTCAGCATGACGTCGCGCCGTCATGCTGCCTGTCTGCTGTCGCCTCAATGGCGATATCAATATGGATAGATGTTTCCAAACAGTTTCTAAATTTTAAAAAAGTTGCAAACTAAAATAATCTTGTAAAATTAATTTAAATAAATATTAGAATTAAGAATCTCTATCCTTATTAATTTTTATGGATTTTAGAATTCATATTTCTAGTACATTAATATAATATTGTTCAAACTAACTTTTAGCTAGCATGAACAATTAAAAGATTTATCATTTGGATTGCTCAGTTATTTTTCAATACTATGTGTAATATTAAAAATTTCCAATGAAATTCTTTATTATTTTTAGTTTTGCTCTGATTTATATTGAACTATTAGGTTATATTACATAAATGTGCATTTATACTTATGTAATATAACAAATTTAAAGTATGAAATAACTAACAAAAATGTGTAAACCGTTATTAATATATTTAAAATAACCAACAAAATATTTGCCATTTTTGAATCCGTTAACTAAGGAAACATATTAAGAATATTCATGATGCTTTTGGCATTAGTCTCCAAACTATTTGATAAAAGCATAATGAATTCATTATGCTTTTATCAAATAGTTTGGAGACTATACTGTGCGTGTGTGTTTGATAGTTATATCTGGAATATTTTATAAAAAAAACTTTCTACAATGGTGGCATTTTTTAGGCTATTATTTTATTAGCTATTGTTTGATATAGGTTTAATTGGTTTTAATACATTTTCAAATGTATTTTTAAAAGAAATTTTATATAGTTTTGAGTAAATATTTGCAGTTTGTTATAAAGAGAATATTTTTTGCTCCTTTAACAAACCTCTTATTCTCTGACTAGTATTTAATGT
>JAPDSC010050761.1:0-24016 GCA_026290005.1 Latrodectus geometricus | reverse complement strand
AAACGTTTATATAAATTGACTATGAAAGATTATTTAGATTTATTTATAATTTTATTTTAGAATTGTTTGCATTATTTTAATGTGATTTGACTTATTTTTCTTGCTTTATTTAGATTATTTTTATCAGAATCTCCCGTTATAAAATTACACATATTTAAGAATAATTTCACAATATGCCTATTATTGCGAAATTGTACGCAAATCTTTTTTTAATCTTTTTATTCTATTTTCTATACATGTTCTTTTATTACAGTTTATTTTCTTAGATATTCTTTCATAATGGATTAACATAAATTATAGAAACTAGTGGCTAGTCCCTTCCTGATACCATAGACACAAAGATAATTTAACTCTCATTTAAGAACTAAAATTTTGAAGGAAAAAAACTCTTTTTTAAGAACTTTCATTTTTGTCAAATTGTTTTTGTTTCTATTTATTTATTTTAATTTTATGATTTAATATTTTTTATTCCTTTTTTATATAGAACCTTGAGAACCTGATTTATTTTTGATCAACGAAGTAACATATGTTAAGCATTCTAAGCATTGTAGGTACCAATATTTGATGGGAAACAACTGTGGTGTCAAATTAGGCTCATAAGAGACACTAAACATTGAAAGAGGAAAAAACCTCATACATAGAAAGAAGACAAAATTTGTTAAAGTTTGAACTTTTTTTTTTGTAGCTAGTTTAGATTTATTTGAATAAATTGCTTAGTGAAGTTTCGTTTCGCAAGAGGGAGATTGAACCAATGTCAATACGGAGTTGTCGCAGTTCAAGAAACAAATGTGCTTATCAGTCGAAGTAAAAATGAAAATTTAAAAAATAGACGGAAAAATGTTAAGCAAGACAAAAATTGCCCAAAAGTATAAAATTTTAAGAAACAGTTTCTCGACAATATTAAACACTCGGGCAAAGATTCGTTAAAAAACAAATAGTACCAATAAAAGTACTCTCTCTTGGAAATATTGTAAGGAAGCAAGGCATCCTAAACTAGAAAGTTTTGTTTACTTGGCTGAGAAAAATAAAAGGAATGAAACATTCCTGTCGATGGTAATGTCATTGAAGTTATGTAAGGTTATTCAAGTTCTTTGCTGTGAAGCTGAATATAAAAGATTTCAAAGCATCAGGCGGTTGGCTCAAAAAAACAAGTCCTGCCTGAGAGTTTTAGAAAATTGTACGGCAAAAGTGAAACTTAGAATTAATTCGGAATAAAATTTTGGAATTTACTGAATAAGATCCAAAGGATGTTTGTAACGCGAAAGAGACAGGTTTGTTTTTGAAGATCTTATCCAAAAGAAAATTAGGTTTAAAGGCCATAAATGTAATGAGGTTAAAAAAGCGAAGCAAACTGAATTGCTCGTTGTCAAGTTTGGAATTAAAAAACTCCCTTTGCTTTTTATGGGAAAATATTTAATGGTTAGCTGTTTAAAAAATGTTCAAAAAGTACCAACTGCATATCTTTCTAACATTAAAGCTTAGATGACTGGAAGCATATATGAAAATTGCACGAGTTCGATGTTTTTATCTCGAAATCATATAGGTCTTCTAATTGTAGATAACTTACCTCGTTGAAGTCTAGGATCTTGAATCAATTGGCGTGAAGTTCCTCTCTCACAATGAAACTTCTATCTTACAGCCCATGGATCAGGACATAATCAACAAATTCTAGAGTAAATATTGTAGGGTATTTTTACAATGAGGGATAATGGGCTTAGAGTTGGAGTGGCTTAATGAGATTAACCTTCTAGAGGGAATGCATTTGTCAATCAATTCTTTCAATGATGTTGAAGGAAAGACAATATTGAAAGCATTTCAGCATTCAGGCTTTAATAAAAAAAACCCACTGTAACTGATGAAAGACAAGATAATTTCCATGATGACTTGAGCGACGACTTGTCACTCATGTATGAACTACAGCAAAAACCCACTTTGCTGCTTCAACTTTCTTTTGACGACTTTTTGAATATTGACTTATAGTGATATGCAGGGAAAAATATCGGATAATGAAATTATTGATAATGTAATGAATGAAAAAAAAACCTTCATATGTGAAACAAAAAGAAAGTGTGTAGTGTAAAGGCACCAGCAAAATAAGCAGTTGAATTGCTAACTGTACTGAAGTATTTTTTGAGTGAAAAAGTAGCAAAATGCTTTTATACTTTGAAAAAAATGAGAAAATATAATTTAAAAAATATAGTTTATCAACAGAAAAATGTAATTGATTATACATTGATTGTGTGTGACTTTTCACAAATAAAATAAAATTAAGTATTACTTTTAAGTGTGAATCTCTTATTTTTCATATTTTTTATAGTATATTTTAAATAATTTTTTTCTTATTTTTTTGTAAAGAAAAAGTACTTTAATAAAAAAGTAGATCTTAATAATTTAATACATTATTTCTCTATTTTATGAATTTTCTATTTAAGGAACTGTTTTACCGGCCCTTACGAGTTCGAAAAAACAAGTGTCTATTGCATAAGGAAATACAATGTTTTATTTTTTTTTGTTGCTGTTTCAACCGAAGTTAACAAAATACAAACAGAACCGAAGATGGATCTTAAATATAAGTATAAATATTTATCTAGAAGTATAATTTGAGCGGCGCATATTGCTTAAGATTCTGAATTTCGTCGAATTAAGTAAAAATTAGTGTGATTTCTTTTTTTAAATATCAGCAATATCACATTTATTTCTTCTGTAATTGACTGCTATAATTTCAATTCTACGAGCATATTCCCTTTTTTAATTAACTAAATGATAATTGTTGAGACATTTTATATCGAGGTCAGGAAAGTTTATATTTTTTTCAAGTTTTGTCAGGCTTATAACAGTAAAATTGCCCAGCTTTACTCAAATGTTTTAAAATCTGTTTTCGAAGCTGCTTTAAAAGATCTTTACGATATTCTTTTTGTTTGGTTATGCAAAAAAACATTCTTATATTGAAAATTGGAATTTACAATGTATTAAATATTTTAAAATCCTGTCAGGTATATTGAAAATTTTTAATCATTTCAAATTTACAATTATCATTTTGATATCAGTGATAATTAAATATCTGAAAAATTGTTGCTTCGAAACGGTGTATGTGATTATCCATGATAATCACATAATCTTAGTTAAATGAAAATTTTATTAAAAAGAATTTTGTAGGGCATATATCTATCCAATAAACTATTTTTTTATTCATTTCATCAGTAAACTATTCATAAGATTAATACATGCGGTTGAAAAAGTAATACTAAGGTCATTGAGGATTTTTATCGCATCGAATATTTTACTAAAAATTGAATTGTATTTCAAAAATTTCACTTAACATTAAAAATGTAGAAGAATGCAATTTATTCATTCGCCTTAAATGTTCATTACTGTTCTACAATGTTCGTTATTTTATAATGTTATGTATTCAAACAATGTTTACTCAAAACATACCCTATGTTCAATATAAATTTATACTTGATAGTCAATGTGGAAAAGGAAATTTGTGCTTTAATTCTTATTCTGGAAGTTTCTTCGTACCATCATCTCCGTAACGACCTGAAGGCTCGTAACACATTTTTCCAGCCTTTTCTGTTTTAGGAAAGAGAGTGTGTGTCGATCTGCTATTTAATCTAGAAAAAGCCACTTATTTTTCAGCCTGTGGATCCCATGAGGGCAGAAGGGGCAATAAACGAGTAAAAGGTGACCGGAATTTAAGACTCTTCCCTTACGTTCGTTGTTATTTACTCCGGGAAACATTTCCAATCTTTGCGGGTAAAATGTTTTTTGGCAAATTGATGGTGTACTTGATAAAAGCCGACACGATGTTAATGAATAATTTTTCCTCCTCAATAACAACTATCCTGGATAAATAAAGAACAGGAATTGATATTGAAAGGCCGTAGAAAGGCAAAGTTTCTATTTATTATACACGGAATGACTATTCTCATAATTTAAATTGAAATGAAAGATATTTTTATGCTTTCAACTACAATACTTTGAATTCATATTCAATAATATATTAAGTTATAATAGATAGAAATGTATTTATTAAAATATTGAATGTTAATTAAGAAAACTGATTACTTTCTAATTATTATATCGAAAAGCAATGTAATAAAACATTTGTCTGTAGCTGATAAATTCGTTGAATTTTTTTCCCAAATTTTAAATAAAGAAAGGTATGCTTAATTATCAATACTATTCTTCATTGAATTATAATAATTAATTTTTATTAGATTATTGTTCTTTCATTAATGAGATATCTAACATTGCATTAATTAATTAATTTCCTAGAGAACTGGTCTTTCACTTATAATGTTTTAAGTGAAACTATTCAAATAGTTTTCCTTAGATTACAAATCATTCATTGGAGAAACCAAGGAAGAAAGTAATAATTTTTATTAGTGCTTCCTTTGATGATATCTTAAATGAAATTAATTTCTTAATTTTTTGTTATAAAACACAAAAATACTATAATAGTATCCTTTCATTAGTGATGTCTTGAAGGCAATGAAATAATGTATTTTTATTTTTCCCAGTATTCTAGAAAGTCATTCTATAAAGAAGTATAAATTTTAAGAGAAAAAATAATGACAAAAGATCACTATTCATTAAGGTACTTCTTGTAAATAAAACAGTTCTTTACTAAAAGGAAATCAGAAAATAATCTCAATCCCATGAAGAATAATAAATGTTTGTCATATTGATAACATATCAACAAAAATTGATAAAATATATAATTTTTAATATTTACTATTCCATGTAAAAAGTTAATTAATTTTTACTAGTTTAATAATAATTATTAATTAATGATAGAAATCAATAACTAATCTTTATTATTATTAAAAAAGGTTATCAAAATGAACTAAAAATTAATTATATTTTATATGCAATAGTTAATGTAAAACAATAATAAATTTATGAAATGCTTAAATCATCCAGGACTATTATTTTCTTTTTTTTAAATTAATTTTTAATTTAATTTTAAATTCAATTTTATATAAATTAAAAGAGATTCCTTAAAGTTTTATTTTCATCAATTTTATTTCTTATCTTATCAATTTTATTTCTTAAGATTATATTTTCAATTAGAACATAGAAATTGAAACATTTTTTTGTAAAATAAAAAGAATTCTTTCAGAAAAATTTGAATTTTTTTTTTATTATTATGTACAAAAATATTACAACCCGATTTCACAATAAATAAGAGGCTTTGTTTGCCTAATTATAAGGAAAAAAAACACACTTTATTGAAAAAATTCCTTTTTAGTTTTATAAACTAGTTTAACTATATATATTAATGAAGATTGCCTTAAGAAAATCTATATATTAATATTAGGAAATCAATGATAAAAAAACATTATTTTACAAGTAGAAGTTATATTCTCACCTCAATATCAATCAATGATAACTTCAAACGAAGTTTTTTTTTACATAAATTTAGTTTTATTGATAAATTTACTTTAAAACAATGAAGGCAATTTAAGAAAGTGTTACTTTTATTTGTGTAACTCAAAATGATAAAAACAAAATAAGTCTGTAATATCATCGTGTGATGATGTTAGACAAAAATATTTTCCTTACGTAAACAAAATAAATGTATCTACTTTAAAACAAGAATATCATTTTCATCGTAAAGCGTATGAAAATATTTAAATTTTTGCAAGGAAAATTATGTAAAAATAAGACAAATTTAAATATAGGGAATACATTATAAGAGAATATGTATCAAATTTGATACATATTTTCATTACATTTTCAGAATAATGATCATTAAAAAATAAAATAGTTTTATTGTTACACTCGAAGATAAGATAAAAAATTAATCATTCACTATAAAATATGTTTAACATATAAAAAACTATAATTTTTGTGTTTTTAAGCAAACTATTATTATTCTGATCGAAGCATGTTCTTTATTAAAGATATTTTCAATGAAATTAATCTAGTAATGTTATTAGAATTCAGAATTATATAAAAATAATTTCCTTTATTGAAAAAAAGGTATTGATCGCTTTATATTTTGTTTCAAGTATAAGTCACAAGCATTTATTATTAATACTTTATTTTAATTATTTTAAATTTTATAATTTAAAAGAGAGAGACAATAGAACATACTTTGAAATAACTTTCGCACACAGATATTTTTCGAAAGAGTAATTGCTTACTTTTAACTGATTCTATTTATTCTACTTATTTATATTATTTACTTTTAAATTTATTTATTTATTTTAGTTACTGTTAAATTAGCAAAGATTATTTGAAATTATAAGTATACATCAATTTTTTTATTTCATAGTAGCTGACAAAGTATAAAAATCAAAAAACTTAAAGCTAAATTTATAGCATATAATTGCATTTTTATTTCTTAATTTAAAGCAAAAAAAAAAAAAGTTAAATTGTATAATACACAATAACTTTTTCTTAAAGTTGTTTTGCAATGATAAGCATTGGTAATTATTATTTTAGAAATATGAAAATGTGTTTCAAAACAGAAAGTTAATGATTATTATTATACATAACAATATAATAAACAAAATAACAAGTAGAGGAAATCAAAATGAAAATGTACCAATAATTCAAACAATTATTTTTATAAATTGAATCAAAAATAAAATTTAATTAGAAGAAATGACTTAAATGTAGATATCTTGAAAAAGATTAATAATATTTTGTTTAATGGCGAGGCTAATTAAATATATACTATGTTTTTAATACTTATTTATATATTTCTATTAAATTTGGTTACTATGGATATTTTCGCAAAACATTTGATTCTTATATTCTTAATTTAATGGAAATTAAATAATAGTTTTAATTACATGATATTCCATTTTTATTTTAATGATGCTTTAAAGAAAAATTTCTAAACCTATTTTACAAAAGTCGAGAAAATTAATTATAAATAAGTAATTATTTTTTATGTTATTAGATTGTGAAAGATAAAACTTGTAATTAATATTTTTACTAAGAAATTAAAAACATTTTTTCATTAAATACTTATAAAAATGTATTGAAAAAGATTATGCTTGAAAACTGAAATATTATGTAAATATTTTTATAATTATATTTTTAATTGTTCTAGAAAATTAAATTAAAAAATGTTTTGGTTTATGTGATAGAAAATGACTTGAGATGTTTTTACATTGCTATTCTGATATCAGTCTTCTTCCAGGAATTTCTACAGATACATTTTTTGTGTCGCAAATTAATTTAAAGTATTAAATCTTTATTTGATATAAATACAAAGTAAATAAATATAGTCACTTTGTGTTTCAAAATTAATAGTTTAATTATTTTGAGTAGATTTAAATAATTGAATCCCAAGAACTTGCTTAAAATATTTTTCTTCGAAAAAATATCAAAGTAATTTTCATAATTAACTAAGCATTTATAATTATTTTGTTATATTTTATTTTATTCCAAATATCGTAAGAGAACTTTAGTAATTGTAATAATTTATTTTTTTGCCTATATATGAAGATTTTAACAAAGAAGTTTGTATATTTTTTGTTGAAAATAATTATGTTGATATTAACATTACAATTTGTATGGTAAATACCATAAGAGAATTGTAATTATAAACTTTAATAAATATCAAAATACATCTTTTAATTATAAGAATTTAATTATGAGAGTCAAAATTCATTTTTTTAAATTAAAGGGAGCATACTTAATTGGCAGCCAAAGACAAGAATTAAAAATCTGAATTCTTAATATTGAATAAATTTCCATCAATTGTGTTTTTTGCTCTATTAGAGATCTACACTGGCATTGTAAATGATACGTAAATATTTTTAATAAATAAAGTTTTAGTTGGAATTTTTTGCTCGTTTATAATTAATAAATATATTTTACATAAAATACTTCAATATGTAAATTATAAATATTATTTAATGAATTAAAAAAAATAATAGAATTTTTTTTAATTGTTTTTAATTGAAGTTATGTAACATTTTCTGGCCTGCTTTTATTAGAAAAAATAGACTGATAAAGGGTAAATAATTCCCATTACCTAACAAAAATTGCAATTGGGGTAGAATATAAATTCCACATATTAATCAAATATTTCAACAGAATTTTTTTAGCACATTTTTATTTAACTAACAAATAAAAATATCCTAAAATTGTCATAACTTTCAAATAAATACGAAAATTCAAATATATTGTTTACTATTAAAAATTTAATAGACATTATAATAATTACAGAGACATATAATAAAGTATTTCTTAACATTAATTAAGATTTGAATTTGGAATTCATTTTCAGTTTAAATTTAGGAATGTTCATTGTGTCAGTTTCAATATTCTATCACTGAACTTTAAAAATATTATGAATATTAAAATGCATTTAAGGTAGTATTGTGGCTAAAGTGGTAATTTTTCTCAGATGATAATAAACATATTCAACCAGAAAAGGATTAGAAAACTAACTACGTACTGTTTTAAGGAAATGTCGGACTATGATATTTTCGAGTCAATTGAGATAAGTTGATTAAGTCTGATTCTTAAAATGGCCACTTTAATTTACTTACATTTATTCATGCACATATCTCTTAAACTAAGTCAGAATTTGTTAATTAATTTACTCTTAAATTCATTATTCGTACATCAATTGACTAATTTTAAAATTAATTCACCTCTTAAATTAACTCATAATTCCTAGCCTTAATGGAACAAGATTATGTTAAGTATTCCGATTCCTTAGCATTAAAATCAAAACAAAATTCTTCTTAAATATTTTTGAAGAATTAAAATATGCCTGAAAATCATACTTTATATTCTTTAAATAGGAACAATCTTAATTGAAAGCACAAGTGACGTGGAAATTGCAGGATGTTTTGATAGGGTGTCCCGTGGTCTTGTGGCTAAATTCACATAAATCTTTGGGATTGAAGATGCAAAATCCCGTACTCTTGAAAAAGAAACAGATATCACTTTTATGTTTCATAAAATCATATTTTTTTAATGAATTTATAGAAGTTTTCCCTATCACTCTCTTGTAATATGTGATTTCAGCTTATTTATCTTGGAAGATTTCTCATTATACTGTTAATTTTAAAGAAGCCTTATAATAAATTACAAACTTTGATTATCAATTAGATATATGTCCTTCTTTTTTAACCTTCATTCAAAGGTTTCCCATTTAGCTTTATAACAAAAAAATTTCATTGGAAATATACAATAAATAAACTTAATTAGACATTTATCTCGAAAGTATTCTATGACTGGTAATTTTTTAATTGATTTCAATTGTCTAAAACTTATTAAAATGTTATCCAATAAATATTAATGATGAAAAAAAATCATAATACAAAATAACAATGATGTAAAGTATGAAGACTAACAACATGCTCATATATTGATAAGATATGATAATAAGGCCGTGATGGCCTGGTTGGTTATGGCATCGTTCTCGTTACCAATTGGTGGTGAGTTTGATCCCGGCTTAGCCGAAAATCCGTCGTGTTCACTAATGGCGTCTGGGGCACGTTATATCCGTTGGGTCGCAGTGTCATCCACGTTCTCATTACAAATTAATACCTCTGGGGGTGGTTGGAGCCAGGCTTCACTGGTTTCAATCTCTAATTTAAAGATTCAGGTGGTGCTGCCATCTAAGAGCCAAAATCTCTCTGACTTAATTCGCCTAGTCTCTGTGACAGGCGGGCTTGGTGTTGCCAAGTGCCATTAACAACAACAGATATGATAATAACATGAGTAAAGTTACAACAATTCTGGAATTTTTATTTCAAGTGACAGCTTTTAGAATGGTCAGCAAAATGCTGCATCATGATTTTTGTAGTAGAAGTAGTTTATATAGTTACATAATTTAAGTTTTAAATTACTTCTTTTTGATACTCCCATATATATCCCAGCACTTTTATTTACCAAGAAAATAGCTTATTACACTTTTACTTCATGTATTCATTATAAAAAGCATTTTTTGAAACATATTTATTTATTTAATAAACTTATTAATGAGAAAACCAAGAAATGAAAAAGGTATCTCATTTTGTAATATCATGCTCCAGAGGCTTGTTTCAATCAAACATAATTTGCACAGATTAGTTTCCTAAGAAAATGCGTGACTAAGAAGGGTTAAAATAATTCTGTGCGCTTTTAATAACCACGGAATTTGATTAACTGTTTTAATTTTGCAGCAGTTTCTTATACCACATTGGTTAGATCAAAATATTTAATCTACAAGCTGTGTCAGCTTTTTTTAAAATAAAAAATCCTTGTTAGTAATTTTATAACAAATTTCAAATATGTCACAGACTTTCATGTCATTTGTAGTCTTTAAAATGTTTAAAATAATGAAGTACTTTGTCAAATCATTACTTTAATAATAACTCCCAATTTTCTCATATAAAAGGAATATTTGTTCTAAAATTAAAATCATGAATAACTACTGTTAAAAAAATTCCTAAGCATTTTTTATAATCATGTGGAAATATTTTGGTAATATTCAGTAACCTTTCTGAGATGATATATGTGTTAGATTTTTAACATTATTTAATTGAAAATTTTAAAATGAAGTCCAAAGTAACTCATACTAAATATGCATAAGAAACATCGCTTGGAGTTATTATTTAGAATAAAGTTATAAAATCATTTTGTGATAGAATTTATACAATTTGTGAAGTTATCTTGAAAAACTTTGTAGTTTTTAGTAAGTTATTTAAGTATATTACGAATATATAAGCAACACCTATATAAGTAAATTCAGTAAAGTGACTACATATTACATTCTTTGAATTTTCCACAAAAATATTTGAATATTTATTTCGAACCAAAAGTGGAAAGCAAAGAAATTCAAATAAACGAAATATCTGCTCTTTAAAGTATAAACATCTTCTATCGAGCATCTTTTTACATATAAAATGTTCCACTTCGCGACAAGTCAGAAAGATCGGCTCTCATTTCATATTCCATTCGATGATTGAATAATTCATGATTATATTTATTCATCAAACGAAGTTGTTTTTGTCATTCATAGTTAATTTTTATCAAAAGAAAGCAAAATTCAATAAATACATAAAGAATAATTTTGTTTAACCGTCAATGGATTCTTTTATTAGAAAACAATTACTGTTATATTCTAAACAAAAAAAGTTAGTTTTATGAAAACATATTTTTAAAAGAAAAGTGCAATATTATGCATTTTTTCTAAATATAGCTATAAATAATTGCATTCGATGTTTAAAGTTTATGGTTCATAACTGACAAGTTTTCGTATTTTGATTGTCATGATGAAAATAATTTGTCTCGAACTTTTATAATGATATTAATTTTTTCATGTTTTAAATTATAGTCCAACAGATAACTAATTTTTAGATTCGTATATTGATTTAAAAAAATCATATGAATCACTGACACGCAATCATTGACCGAAATTTTCTGAATAAAAAATAATTTCTCTTTCTGGTTAGAATTTGATATTATTGTTAGCGTGTGGTGTTACAACTACTCTGCATTAATAAAGAAATGTACATTTTGGGGAATAGAGATTCAGAGATTAAAATTTTATAACTCATGAAAACAAATTATTGCGAGAGAATCGTAAGTCATATATTTCTTTCACAATTTAAAAATGTTACAAAATTTAGGTATCTTTAATGGCTCCTACGATTTTTTCGGACCACCTATTCAAGCAGAATGAAAACCCAGCCAACCACTGTCTAATCCAAAACTATGTCAAGCTATATCGACACCTGTGTCTGCTCCCTCCTGTCCAAGACACAATATGCCACAAGAAGTATATTCTATTTTACAGAGATCTAGAGGCAGTTTTAAGCTCTGTGTCAGTATCTGTGTATATCTGTGATATTCATCATCTGTGTCAGTAAAATTCCCTACCTCTAATACTCAGGAGCTGTTCCTGTTTTCTACAAATTTACCTCACTATAATGCTTAGAAATTGATAGAGGAGTTATTTTATTTCATATATTTGAATAACATGACAATGTTTTCATTAATAAGAAATGCACCAAAAAACTATTTTAACGATATATATATATATATATATATATATATATATATATATATATATATCATATACATAATCCAGGTGCATCTCATATAATTTATAAATAAAATCTTTATATTCTTATTATATAATTTTAATTAGTTCCTATCACTTAATAACAACTATCATAATTACCACTAGTAGTAAAAAAAAATTTAATTTACTGGTAATGTTTATTTATAAAGTAGGAAAATGTTTTTATTTGAAGAAATTATAAGTGAGTGCAGCGAATTGAAAAGTATATATATATATATATATATATATATATTAAGTAAGATGTATTTAAAAGATTACGATAAAGCAAAGAAGAAACTATACAATTTAATATTAATAAGTCAAAAGAAAAAAATGAAGAAAAACAATGCAATATAATATAAATATATACCAGGAAAAAGCATAGGGACCACGTTTTCATTAGGAGGAAGATAGTCAACTATACAAATAAGACACCCTTTTCTGACTAACACGAAAGACAAAGGTCTAAGAATATTCGTGTTATTCCCCCGAAGAGCGTCTCCATAAAAAAGAAAATACAACACTATCAAAATTGAAATTGGCATTTCACTCAATAGCTGCTTTTGCTCTGGTGTGATTGCCTGTAATATTGATTGATTGACATTGTATTTCCTTTTTCTATACTTTGTATTTATTTATATATATATATATATATATATATATTGAGGTTAATTAAGCTTGTTTTTAGTATTCCCATAATAATCCAAGCTCCCCCCCAAGCAAATAACGAAGCTGGATGATGATGATCAGCACTTTATTCATCTGTTGAGCAATTTGCTACTTTTTTAATGCCTGTGCATTTATTTATTTATAATCTTGTGTCTAAGTCACTCTGTTAAAGATTAAAATATTTACTCAAATACTTTCAAACGGATTTTTTTTACATTCAGTCAAATGAATCTTTTAAAGGAAGATTCGTTACTTCAGTAACACTCATCACGAAAGTTGAAATGCCCTTTACTGTCTATTAACTTTAGAATGCCTATTGTGATTAATGATTAATTTAACAATATGACATACAGCATCTATTGATTCTTCATATTTGTATTACAAAGAAAAGAAAAAGTAGTTTTTAAGTAAAAAATTTAATAGTTTTATTTTTTAAACTAACGAAATTGAAAAATAAATTGAAAATTCATAAATAGGGACTTTTATTTTACTTTAAACTTTGCATAACCCGACGTATATGAAATTAAATAAGAAATTAAAATAGTGTTGTAAAAATATTTTAACTAATATTTTGAAATTTACTTATTTATCGATTTTTATTTGAATTTATTTTATGAAATTAAATCAGTATTTAAACTTTCAACAGTAAAATATTAAAAGAATTAAAGCCAAATTTGTTTTAAAATTTACACATGATACTAATTTATTTAAAATACATTTTTGATTTGAAAACGGTGATAAATCTAAAGTGTAATAAATACTTTTCCGTTTTTCAGCATAGAATGAGAAATGCTTTAGCTATTATTATAATGGGATGTTAACTTATGATGGGTATAACAAACTTGCTGTGGTGTAAAAATGGTTGCTGATTTTTGAACTAGTTTATTCCAATTTAACAATCAGGTAAATATTACAGATTCATTAAGAAATAAATTGAAAGAAGATTCAATCAAAGAAGTTAAAGCAGTTTCATCGAGGGTTTTAGACTGACAATGCGATGGAACAGTAGCGTTATGGTGTAAAGTTCCCTAATAGTCACAAGCCAAAAATATTATCAAAAAAGTTGTCATATACATTAAAAATCATTGAATCATCATTTGAAACTAATAACCTAAATGAAATCAAACTTAATAACTATAAAAAGTATTAAATCAGCATCAAGGAATTATTTTTCTTATAAAGTCATCTCTTGGAAAGTGTGAAATGTCAATGAAAGCCATTTTTTAAAGGTTAATTTTTTTTTATATTATTCTAAATATTCTTATACCATCACACTGTAAAGTCAATTTAAAAATAATTTCTATAATAAGACTTCAAGACATTACAAATATACATAAAAGAGGTAAGCATAAAAGAGATAAGCAGATAAAATATCTTATAATTCATTATTATTTTACGAATTAGATTTTCGAAAATAATTTTGAATGCATAATTATAGTAGAGTGATTATTTCATATCATATTTTGAAACTTTTATTATCCATTCAGCTACTATCCTGATTTCTGTCTTTTTTGGATTAAAAGAGATATATATGGAGAACAGAAATACTTTCTTCACATTAAAATTTTTTTACTAAATTGGCCAGAAGCAATATATTTTTTAGTGATAACCGTTAAAAAAAAATTTATAAGCGCTTTCTAGCATTTTTAGTGTGTCTTGAAGCTAGTGGATATTCTATTCAAAATGTCTCTTACCACTATCATTGATATTTGAGAAATATAAAAAAATTAAAGTTTTTATAAAAATTAAACTCTTTATGAAAGTTAATGCTAAATTTTCATTTACTTTCATTTACTTAGTACATCAGTTACCATGTTACATTTTCTTTTAACTCATAAATTTTTTTATGTATTTACCTGTCTCGTAACTATTATAGAGTTATTGTTAATGAAAAGATAGAAAGTATAAATATAATATTTCCTTCGTATAAAATCGCTACTAATACAATATCCTTTTCTTTTAAATTTTTCATACGTATATTAGTACGCTGATGATACATTTTCTTCCTTCATTATAATTTCCTTTTAAGATACTCTAGGGAAAGCTTTTTTTTTTAATATATTTCTCAAAATTTAATCAACTTCTTGATGAGAAAACTAAGCTAATGAAGTTAAAAAGAAAAGTTAATTTTTCTATATCATGCATCAGTGGTTTGTTTCAATCAAAATTAATTTGCTTAAATTAACTTTTCAAGAAAATATGTCTCGCCTAAAAACTTTAGTTCTTCATATACCTTTCACATATAGTAGCAGGATTTATTAGCTGTCTATATTTAGAAGTATCTTCTGTATTAGACTAAATGAAAGAAACATTATTTTAGTTCAAACATTATTTACATTGTTCAAATATTTACATTGAAATTTAGTACCTATTTTAAAATGTCAATATCTATGATTATTTTAGGACTTGCTAGGGAAAAATATTGTTATAGTTTAAAATGTTTCAATAATTTCTTTATTAGCAATTTTTTCTTTAAAATATTATTTTAATTATCCACAAGTTAATTTTTTTAAATAAAATTGATTTTTGAAGCAAAAATGCCTGACACATTTAAAATTTGATAATTAAATTAATAACATTAATGGTTAAATAAATTCAAAATATTTTATGTTCTTTAACTAAAGACTTCCATGATTGTGTTTTTCATTGCATGGAAAATATAAAGGTGGTAGTGAATTTTACCACAGATTCAAGTTGTCACCTACTGTAGTAGATACCCTGGCCAATGTTCTCTCTACTCAGATTCAACAATGTCTTTTACAGATCCATAAAAGAAAACGTCTTGTAGTAGTGTTATATAACAGACAAGAATAATGAGTAATCGAGCTTGATTCATTGTTCTGAATAATAGTATAAAATGATAAAAAAGATATTGTTATTAGAGAAACATTGTTTTCAATTAATAGCACATCAGAACGTTGAATATCACTGAAAATCTATTTAAAAATGGAAAGTAATTGTATATTGATAAGTTCACACTAAAAAAAATATTAGTAATTCAATAAATGTATGTCATAAACTTACATCTGCACCATTTTATGGATTGTTAAAAAACAAAATGATTTAGGCACAATGATTATCTGCAATTCTAAATAATTACTATGTTTTGAGTGAGGGTTTGTAATATTAAATAATTAAAGCAGTCATTTTGAAAAAATGTTACTGTATGTTTTCTAACAATGAATATTTTATCAGTTCATAACTAAATAAAATCAAATAAAAAATAAACAGCATATATTCATTCAATACATTATATTTATTTGAAAATTGAGCATGAAATTCTAGCTTTTCAATTTTGAATAGCATAGAACAATTTAAATAAATGGAATATCAGATTTAAACTATAGACATTTCTCATGAGTATTATCTCACAAACAACCTTTCACATTTCACGTTTTCGACTTAGAGAGACAAAGATGATTGGCTCTCATTTCTGATTCCGTTCGCAAATGAATAATTCATGTAGGAATAGGGATCAAAGTACGTTGCTTAAGTCATGTTTATTTTTATGTGGAAAGGACAATCTAACTTATTTGTCAAAACCATTAGTATGAAAACTAATTACTTTATCTATTCATCAATAGGCTTATTTAGAAAAAAATTTCAATTCCATGCGTTATGTGAAAAATAAACAATAAATATTAAATGAATTATCATGAATTGGAAAGTTCATGTTTCTTTTTAAAATTACATAACATCATAAGCTACAGTAGGAGATAAAAAAATAGTACACAGTAAAGTTCTGTCTCAATCACAGAAAAATGTATTGTTGAAAAGTTGTTAATCGTAGATTAGTAAATTCTTAATAAAAGATTAGTAATAAAAGATTAATAAATTCTTAATAAAAGAGATTAGTACTATATGTTCATTTTGTCATATAGTACTAATAATTTATTATTAATTATTTATTTAAAGATTAGTAAAAACTTAGAAATAAATTTCATGAGATCTCATTTTTTGAAGTCAAGTCCAAATATTTAATAAATTATATTATCAGAAAATGATGCTTTACGAAAAATACAGTTAGCTCATTAAAGTCATTCTCATCGCTTTTACTTTGAAACACCAGTAAATTATGATTTTAAAAATGTAAAGAAACACAGAAAAATTAATAGGAGCTGTAAGACGGAAGCACCTTTAATTTTATAAACAAAGAACTTATCCTGTTTCGAATCCTAAATGAGATAAAAAAAAAATTCTATTGCAGAGTTGTATATTAGTTACACAATTTCACATTAATTATTGTTAAATCTTGCGTACAGAAATGAGATAAAAAAAAGGCGCTTATAAGACCATTGGTTATATGTGTATTCGAATAAGCACTGTAAGCATTTTTCCTTCAGAATGTAAAGCACCGTACAATGCTAATATGGTTGCAATGTGTTGTACATTTTAATTAACCTTTTCCTGTATAGGTTTAATTGTTAAGATAAAATAACTATTTTGCCTCTTTTAGAGCTGTAATTTGTGCCGTTTTGTAACACACACTATGAAATATTTCAACACCTTTTTTAAAACTACGGCTATTAGCATTCAAAAATTAAGAGGAGATATAGTGACTTTACTGACATCTTTCATAAAACAATTTATGTTTTCAATGTCTTCGCTTCAATTTGAAAAGATATGATTTTTATGGAGAAACAATTTGTAATGCAAAACATGTATGTCTTTTAATATTATATAAATTCTGTCTTTTTTTTAAAAAAAAAAAATCAATATGAAATATCAATGTTTTAGATATTCTAAAATTTTTATACACTCATTTCATAATTTAATAACATATCATTATTTCATACATCATCATTACATATTTTGCCAATTTTACTAATCCTAATTCAAAGTTTTATTTATTTAAATATTTGATCTGAATTCAGTCAATATTCTAATGAAACATCTTGAATGAATTATAAAATTTGTCCTTACTTTTATTTAATTCTTATTTATATATGCTTGTTTTAGAATTTTTTTTTTAATTTTTGAGAATTTGAGGAAGTTTACATAAAAATTTTATATGTCTATAGATTTAGTTTTATTATACTTAAATTTCATTTTTCATTTATAGCTAAACTAAAAATTGATTAATTGAATTTTTCATACTACTGTTAATGTTAATCAAAAGTAATAAAATAGAAATCTATGAAGGATATTTATTAACTGAAATTTCATTTAGAGATTTTATCAATTTAAATACTGATAATTATTCAAGTACATATCTAATTTTATATTACAAGCAAATTATTGGACTTTAAATTAAAACAAATATTTAAAATAAATTCCATATCAACAACATGTTTACTATATCATCTAATCTATTTTAATATCTTATATATTAAACTCTATATAAATAGTATTATTTCATTTAATTGAGATACTAGTAAATAAATAATGTTCTTAAGGGTAGAATGGAATTAAGTTGGCTAGTTTATATACAAAGACATAAATTTTTACAAAAAGGATCATTACAAATTTATTTTCTCATTTTATTGATAATTTGTTCTTAAACCATTTTGCCTTTTTTTGTGTTCTCTGAATCTATATTTATTCATTTAATATAACACAATATCATTATTCAGTTCATTTATTTTTATTTAATTTTCATACATTTTTGTCATTATTTTTTACTTTCACAAATGTTTCTCATTTTCGTAAGTATTTACGAAATTTGTTTTTTTTCCCTTTTAGAAGATATAATTTATTTAGTGCCGTATTCATTATTTGTGTAACTAATTTATTATGTTTTCCCTCTTTTGGGATTGTACCACTTCAAATGAACAAATAGATTAAATCACACTTGTTACATTCATTTTCCTGTTTTTTTATCACTAAGTTTATTATGCTGTGCTTTATTTTTTTCCTTTTAATTATATTTTCATTTTTTAATTTCATACTTTTTTCAGTGTTATTTATTTTTACTGCTTTAATAGCAGGATATTATTTCTTATAGCGTGTATTCTAACTCTTATTTACAATTTTTTTCTAATTTCTTTAATTCCAATAATTAAATATTTCCTTTGCTTTATTCATTTATTTACTAACTTTTTGCTAACTATATGTCTTTGTTGCCATTTATTTTCTGTCAAAGAACAATGCAGAATCACATATTGTTTTGATTAGATTAATTTCCTTCATACAATGTCTATTTAAAACCTAAGACTTTAAGTAAAGTATTTGCTTAATAATTGTTATTTTATGGAATTCAATAATAAAAAATCAAATTTTATTTAAAGCAAAGTAAAATTGACAAACATAATCTTATTATATTCTTTTCTTTGGAATAAACATAATGCAACAAAAATTTGTCTAAAAAATTGGTTAAAGAAATAATAAAAAAAAAAAACAAATATGCAAATAAAATCAACTTTTTATTCGAAATAAAATTGTTATATTCTATTTCAATATGAAATATCATTTAATTTATGTTTTCTCTACATTTTGTTTGTATCGATGAGAATTTTCATTTATTCTTATTTTTGTAGTAAAATTTATAAATGAAAACTGCAAAATATCTTTTTTTTTAAGTATAGTAATAATTTTATGAGACAAATGTTGTCAATATTTTAATTATTGAAGAGCAAGACAAATTTTCTTTTTCTTTCAATAATATAATCTTCTTAATTATTAATTTTATTTATAAAGTTCATGTTTAAATAAATAAATTATAACTAAATAAAAATAATCAAAAACATATTGTTAAAGGTAAATTATGGATAGTAAGCATAAAGCAAAAAATTACTTTTATTGAAGCTTATGTACTTCAATTTAAATTTATTAGTCAAATTTATGAATGAAAAAATATTAAATACTTAACAGGTGTTTAGGTCAAAAATTATATTTAAGAATGTTTTCCAAATATAAATATACTTATTGCTTAAATTGCAAAACTAAATTTGTGTAAGTTTATATAATATAAAAATATATTTTGAAAACTATATAAAAATGAAAATATGACAACTGATTAAAAAAATTATATGCATTCTCTTAAAGAAAAAACATTTCTGTACAGAATAAAATTTATATTTCACATATTTTCTTCAACAAATTCCAAGTCCTTGGTTTAGCAAACTAAAAATGAATCAAACTTGACAAGAAATCGTATATTATATTCTTGATTCAGACCTATTGCAGACATTTAAATATGCCGCATCTAAAATAAGGTCATATTCACATTTGATAGCTTTAAAAGTTTCTCTGATCTTATATATTTGTGGTTTCTGGTGCAATCAAAAACTTCGAACAAAAATTATATATTTATAGTATTTAAGATTTTCTTATATTTAATATAAACATAATTTCTATTGGGTCTTTAAGTTTAAAACGATTTGTATCACCTAAGATCCTATCATTAATTTTTGTTCACCTTCCTGCAATATTATAAATAATTTAATGCAAAATATTATTTTTAGATATAGAAATTTTATTGGAATCGAATCCATACAACAAGAATATGGATTTAAAATGATTAATCAGATTGAATATCAATAAAGAAAATTGTCTACTTCAGATAGGGGAGGATTTTAAAAATCATATTTCATTATGTACTATTTATAAAAGGAGAAGTTACTCATTTTCTGTCTCTGAGTAATGATACCACGCGTAAAGTTCTTCTTTACCGATTATCTCTATCTTGAGTGAAACATACGTGGTAATATATTATTTTATTTGGAAAGTGGCAACTGTTTCCTAGCCTTTTCGTCCCTTGGGAACAGAAGAAACGAGAAAAATAGGACGATATTCCAAATTGTAAACTTAGTCTTTCTAAGTGTTCATTTAGAAAATCACTTGAAAATGCTACAAATGTGAAGCACTGTCAGCATGTTTTTAATAATTACAGATTAGGTGTAATAACTGAGAATTAAATGCCAATTTACAATGTTCAGTTCAAAGAGAGAATGCAGTTTTCATTAAAAAAAGGCAAATGTTCCAATAGGAGAGATGGTGAATGAAAACTAAGATTTTTATTCATAATTTTAAATTCTTGGTAAAAGATTAATCAAAATATAAACTTTATTTTTTTCAAATGAATGGAATAACCAAGTATATTTTAATTTTATTCAAAAAGTGATAGTTAATTGCTGGTATGCAACAAGATTTACCAAGTTTCGTAGAGTCAATTAGGTAATATCGAAATGCTTGTAACAATCAAAGCTTAAATAAAAATAATGAATAAAATTTGCTTATCTTACTAACATTAATGAATAGAATAACAGAGTATATTTTAATTTTATTCAGAAAAGCAATGGTTAATTGCTGATATGCAACATGATTTACCAAGACTCGAAGAGTCAATAAAGTTATATCGGAATGCTTGTAACAATCAAAGTATAAAATAAAAATAATTTATAAAATTTGTATCGTAGTAAAATTATTGTTAAGATGTGTTTCATTAAATTCTAGAATTATACAAAAATTTAATTTATCAGAAAAGTAAGTGCTTTAATAAATAAACTTACTTAAAACTTTTTTACAAAAATTCTAGTTAAAAACTCTTTTAGTTTTTAATGTGATTTAATCTTATAATAGTTGAATTTTTTATTGTTTTGAACAATATATTCTTTTAATGAAACAGTTGAGTTTACAAATTTGAAAACGTTTTTCACTCCAGAAAATTTGATATTATGTAATTTTTAAATTGTTTGGAATATACAGGTTTAAAAAATTTGCATAAATTTAAAATAGAACAGAATTAAAAATAGATATGAACATTATTTTAAACTAAAAATATTTAGCAAATTTTCTAATTTTAAAATTTACATCAAATATCTTTATAGATATTTGATGTAAATTTTATTTTCTTCAACAAAAGGAAAAAATGAAATTCTTATTCCTAATTTTTATCCCTCTTTGTAAATTATTTCTACTGTGTTGAATAAAAATTTTATTTTTAAAGATCTTTAAATTATCCATAATTTGATCTTTCATTATTTTTAATAATTTTTAATTTCCTTTTTTCGAATATTTATAATTTTTTTACCATTTAGTACAATAAATGGAGTTAGTAGTCATATTGTCAATCGATTATTTAAGTTGATGGATACATTATCAATTATGTGTACTGTTCTGCATTTATAGCTTAGAAATATTTAAAATATGTAGCTCGTCCAACTTATAATTCTTTTCACTGTATACAAATCTTCCATAGAAAACCCCAAACGAATTTCAAAAGAAAATTACAGAACATTTTGAATTTAACTACGAATTACTATTAATCTCTTTGTAAAGACTTGTAATCATAAATTTTCTCACAACCTTAACTGTTCCGAGGAAGCCCAAATGCGCATGGGCAGTGGTTAAAATGTAATCATGGAAAAGAAATATTCTTCACCCTTTCGGACTCATGGGAGAATAAAAGACAATAAAAGCGACGGGCTTCGGAGAATTTAAATCCATTCTCTCAGCACGATCTTACTTACTTAGTGTAAATGCAGTCCAACATAAATTCAAAAAGTTTCCAAGCGAAACATTTAGAAGCTTAGAATAATTAGGACACACAGTTAATGAATGAGTTTTCCGATAACAGTGGGAATTCAATTGACTTTTAGATGCTTTCTAGATCACGAATTGATTGTTTGAATGAACTGATTAAGGAATTGATTAAAAGAAGGTGATAAGTGGGAATGAATATCATTACTGGTTTGGTTTGTCTTAAAGGAAATGCTCAATTTCTTGATTCGAAATTAATCGAATGATGTGTGTTTTAGATAGTGTTTTATTGTATTATTTATCTTTTTAAAACTTAAACAAAAATGTTCAGGATACTTTTCAATTTGGCTAAATTTAATTTCTTCTTCATTAATAAACAATCGATCTAAAATAATGCTGCATAGGTTTGGTTTTGTATGTTTATCCTACTAACATTTTATTCTAGAAAGTTAATTGCGTACAGTTCATAATTTAAAGTAGATTCAAACTACTGAAAACAAATTTCAACTCCAGTTTGAATTCAAATAAGGAAATATTGAATTGAAAATTAATAACTGAAATATTGAAACTCATTGAACGTTAACAAAAGGGTAGTGCTATACCTAATAGATGGGTTTAGGTTTGATACCAGCTTTTGTTAATGATACTTCTGGATTTTGCATACCCATGTGCTAATAGAGCCAAAATAAAAAATTTCCTGAAAGCTTGATGCTTCATTCCAGCACAGAAAATGCTAAATGCTGTAACTGCCGACACAATAATATGACAAAAAATATTTTCTTTTTGTGATAAAATACATAAATTTGTCCCCAGCTCTCTTCTCAAAATTCACTTATTCTGATCGATCGAATGATCTACATTTTATTCATTATGTAAAGGTCATTTTCGTTTCAGAAAAACTAGCTTATTCAGAAAATATAATTTATCTAAAAATAACCAAACATTATATTTTTAAATTGTATGACACAGGTTTCGTCGAACATTTAATGCTAGTTTAATTTGAAAGTTTTATTTTCTCACATGCAAATAATTTGTAAAATGTTGCATTGAAAATAACATTCAAAAGACCACTATATATGAATAGAATAAAGTATATTGGGATTTTTAAATCATTTTGAAGCGATCCTAAGTTATATTAAATATATTAAAATTAATATAATTAATAATCTCATATTTCTATCTAAATCATAACGTTTTACATGTATCGAGTATTATCAGAATTCACAATCCATCATTTTGCTCATTTCTTTTCTAATATATCAGAAGAGTTTTCTAGTTAAGTAATCAGTTGTAAATGTTAAGAAAAGGGTTTACTTAATGCTATTTTTATCAAATTAACTATGTAGAAGATAATTACATTACGAATATATATATATATATATATATATATATATATATTATGTGGTATTTTATTGAATAAAATTAAATGTTATTATATAGAGTAATCATGTATTAGCGTGAAATCCATAGAGGTAGGGCATTAGCAAGTAATACATCTGATGAAATGTAGCTAAATTTGGTGAACATATATAACATGGAATTAAGATTTTTAATAAAAATTAGTTCCAAAATTCTCTTTTAAGAAATGTTTTAACTTTTGCGTATACAAACGGATTAATGTCAATAATAGAGAAATGACTATCAAATGAAATTAAATTAAATATACGAATCAATTTTATTAATAGTGCATAAAATTGTTTATTGTTACTAAAAAATAAGTTTTTTTTAATAAACGTGTCAAGAAACTTTTACAAATTTTTATAATTTTCATGATAATAATTTTTTTTTAATATTTACCTACCAAATTTTTTTACGTTGCAACCAATACTTTAGTTACTAGAGTTATTTAAGACTCTCACATTAATTTATGATCACACGACATATTTGTTTTATGTAACT
>JAPDSC010050737.1:0-15033 GCA_026290005.1 Latrodectus geometricus | reverse complement strand
ACTAGAATGTTTGTTAGTATATTCAAATATAAATTTAAATGGCAATCTCAAGTTAAAATTAACAACAGTACTTTAAAATTTTTTTAACGTCACTTAACTTTAAACAAATTTTTAAAGTAATCAGAGTACTGTTGTTATTTTTTTATACTTATGTTAAACAGTAAGAACGTCGCTTAACGTTAAGCGTCACTTACTGTTTAACAGCACTTCTGCAGTACATACATTTCAATATTGAAATCCATGCACATTTAAAAATGAGATAATCTGCATTCTTAAAAATATCAAGTGGAAAGAACTAATATTAAATGTATTCAGTCTTTCTCAAATGGGAATTGAGTATTTTTCAGTGGAATAAATACCAAAAAAAAAAAAAAAAAAAAAAAAAAAAAGGTTTACTTAATATCTTAAATGGGTTAGACAAATCTGACATTCATTAAGTACTGAAAACCATTTCATTTTTTAAGAGTATAAGATATTTTCTGGTATTCAAAATGTACACATTTGTAAAAAGGCTTTCTTACTTAAGGATCACCTAATTGAAAATGAAGGAGAGTTATTCAGATCATTTCATATTTTCATTTAAATACTGTCCCCTTATTTAAATGTATGTATAATGACAGTGAAACTCTAACACTCATAATTTTTTTCCAATATTTATACAACATGTTGCAATACTTTATTCTTCATTTCCGTGTACAATATAATATTATACTTTACTCTTTTTCCTTGTTTTCCTTCATTTCTTATTTATTTGAAAACTTAATAAAATATTAAATTTTTTATTCCTAATGAGTCGAAATTTTATAGTCTGAATTACTAAAATTCAAAATTGTTTTGTTTTAAAATATCAAATATATATCAGAAATTAGATATTAGCTCCGAACTTTTTCTGAACTTGAATTGATACAATTGTTATGCTTAAGCGATAGTTCGACTGAAATGTCATCCTACTTTCAAATGCAATTTCTGATTTGTAGGCGTTTGAAAAGCCTCAACGCCCATCAACAATTGTAGTGCAAGTCCTTACGGAAGTACTTATCTGAACTCTTATTAGTAAACTGAAAAAGTTCAAAGCAACTACTTGTTCTTTATTATTCATTTGTGTATTATCATATATTATATTGCCATATTGCATTTTCTTTGTCATAAATAAAGTATCTATGATACAAATATACTACTTTCTCATAATTTTATTCAAAATTCTAAACGATGAACATAATAATCATAAAAGTCATCAGTATTCAAGCATTATTAATCAAAGACTGTGGGTTTGGGTTTTCTAAGGTACAAACCCATAACTCGTGACTGAGTTGAATTTTATTTATGCTTTAGTATTGTATTGAGATTTCAAAATAGGTAGTTTCCGATTCTCTTGAGTTACAACATTAAAATACATTTTATTATTTGGAATTGTAAGAGAATAACGAAATAGACCAACACAAAGGCCTTGTTTACATACAAAATAAACTACATTATATCATGAGTAACTAATACATAATATCTTAATAGCACAATAGTCTTAGAATAAACCAGGATCCTGCAAATGATAGCACGAAAAATACTTTTTTCTACGAAGCTAACACATCTCATTACGAATTGGAAAATATACTAAACATCCTTTTAATGTTATAAACGCTTTTACTTTTTTTTTTTTTTTTTTTTACGAATGTTAAAGAAAAAAAAGTAAAAATTGATAAAATCTTGCTTATATCTACTCTATCTATTGACTTTTATACATATAGTATCATATATATAGCAATATATTTAGCATATTTATATAGCAATATTAAATATTTTGTTTAGCTTTTTTGGCATTAATTTTTTCATATTTGTGACTGAAAAATGAACTCCTGGTTGATGGTTTGTTATTTAGAATATACAGATTACAAGAAATAATTACTTATGTAATGAAGAGTAACCAGCTTACGAGAGATTAATAGTAATACGAATGTAATAGTAATACATTCGTATTACTATTAATTTCATTATAAATTGTATTTAATGAATTTGTTACAGTTAAATGGCTCAGATAAATGATATAGATAATCACCACTAAAAGTAATTCTCTTAAAAAAACTGTTTTATCAATTTCTGAGATTTCCTAAGTATCCATAAAAAACCTTCTGGCAATTATACCAGTATTAAATATATATATAATTCATATATGATAATAATACTATCGGTGCCCAGATGTCATCATAAAGTTAATTTACTTTTCAGAGACTTCTTCTAATAGATGTTATTATTTTGAGCGCTTAGATTTATTAGATTATTAAGAGGTATATATATAGGAAGTATACATTTAAGAATAAACTTTATTAATAACCATATTTAGTTTTATGAGACAATTAGAAAATTTTCCGACCCTCTTTTGCCTTTTCCCTTATTAGGATAGGCCGCTTTTAATAAAGCTAGTTTTACGAAAATAGGATAATTAAGCTTGTTACTCTTAAAGGAAAGACATTGATATTCGGGGAAAACTTTCATCGATGAACGCTATCTTTGATATGTCCGACATCTGGGAGTAGCCTTATAAGACTAAAAGGTCACCTTCATTTTAGTTTAATAACAATTTTTATGATTAGGGCTCATCTCCAAAATTGGGGCTTTAGACAGTTGTCAAGTTTGACTAGGCAGAAATCTGACCTTGCATGTGATTTGTAGTTTGAATCCAGTAATTCTGAGGTCAAAATGTTATTACCATAAAAATCAGAAGAATGCCTAATTAAAATCTTTCATCAGTACAGTAACGTCTACATGCAGTTTGGAAATAGAATGGTCATTCAATAAATCTTGCATTTATTAATACAATTAATAAAGGTTTTGAGAAAAGTTTAGTTAGGTTTTTTAAGTGAATCCACATTTGTAATTTCTATCTGCTTAACACCACTCATATTGTACTAAATCAGTCATATTACTCTTAAGGAACCTGGTTAAATAGATTATTATTTCAATCTTTTTAACTTTCAGAGATGAAATTGATATATTTGAAGGAAAGAAAATAATTACAAAACTAATCAAAATAATCACAGGAATATAATTGTTGCTTAATCGATCCTAGTGACAGAGATCTACTTGAGGTGGCAGATATTTTTTAATGTTACCAAATTCAATTTTTCTTCAAAGAAATGATGGAAATCCATAAGTATCTATGACTTTTGAACAACCCTCCTCTATTCTTAAAGATTAAATAGTCGACGTCTCTAACATTTCTCTCTGTTACATCACATATATACTCGATTTATTTGATGTTGTGTGACTTTGATAGTCAGAAAAGAAAGTATACGTTTGTAGAATGTTCATAATCGGTTCAGTCCAATATTATTCAGAAGCAACATTAAGTACATTGTATTGTTGTAAGATAGTTTCTGTAATGAACTGTTAAATACTTATATTTGTGAGCAGGTGGTCATCAAAGATATCTCAGCAATGTTCATTGATTCATGAGAAATGATGTGACCTGTTGAAAGAATCCATGCGAACATTTCTCAGACAAGCACGCCACTTTTACCAGCTTGAAAAGTCCCCTGCTTGTAGAAAGGATAAATCTTTTCATATTCTTTACGTTGTACATATATTCTAATGCAGACATATTGCGAAGTGAATCAAGACTCACCATTCACGGATACTGTCAATCTTTGTGCAATTAGCTCAGATAAAATCATAAGACAGTGACTCTTGTACCCCAAAGAGAGGAAATAGTTTTGCTTAGTATGTCAACTTACACGTAACTGTGTGTCAATGACCGGTGATCTGTTATATTGTTATTCATATATCCGCTGTGTTTGACAATCTCTATTGTCCATATACAGTTATTAATTGAAATTTACACAAGAAGGGTTGGTTTTACTGGAATTTATTTTACACCTTTACAATGGTGCATTAAAATCTGAAAGTCTGTGCTTCTTTCGAAATTGTTTGATTCATTCGTCGGACTCTGACGTTTTAACCATGATTAAATAACCTTAGATCCGTTTTCTTCACAATTTCTCACTTGAAATCTAATGCTACCATGAGTAGTACTCCTTGTCTTGTATCCCTCAAATTGAGCATTACGATATTTACAAGTCACTTCCAGGTATGAACACAACTCAAGATTTGTATACATGCCAGATATCCCTATTTCGACTGATCTTCAGTGTATTTGAATATCAAGGTAATGTTTGAAGAAAATATAAATAACAAATAAATTAGTTTTGAATTTTTTGAAGTAGGAACGGTTAAGCCCAGTTCCTGTCTTTCAAGTATTAGAGACTGAACCTTGATTCGTCTCTTTCAAACATCTATTTCCAATATTCTACAGTTTAACATGATGCAAAGAATCGTACTCACCAGGTACGATTCTTTGCATCATGTTAAACTATCTATGATGAAACTCAATTTCATTAAGAGATTCATTCCTTGTCAGTCAAAGAGACACTAATATTTTGACACACAATAATTGGTAGTTTAACAAACGAAAGCAGTTTTTGTAACTTTTTGTATATCTCTCCTCCACAGAGCATCCCTTTCTTCCTAGATAACGTTTCATAGATAGTGGTCTGTATTTACATGTTTCAAAGGAGGTAAGTTGGAAGTTTTCCATACCTCCACTCCCATAGATGTGCATGCATGTAAATAAGGAGCAACACGTATCTTCCGTTGTTCTACAGCTACTGGAATCAGACACGAGACTTTGATGTTAGGAGAGCGAGTCGAGCAAAGATCTGGATGCCTTGTCTCTGCCTTAATCACATTTATTTGTCGGACTATTGGCTTAAGAAATTATCGTGGTTTCTCCTCCCCCTTATTACATGTGAGTACAAACCTCTCAGAAATACCTACTAGTAGCCAAAAACGCTGAGATTTGTCATAAAAATTTTAAGTTCATTTACTGATAAATTTTTTTAAAAAAACAAAAGATTTGATCAGTTAATTTGACAAAAAATAAATTGGATTCTCACTTGATTTTCTTTTATAAATACTGATAGCTTAAATGCTCCTTAAATATGAAATTTAAAACAAGTCTTATAATAAAATTGATAAATAATTATTTTAAATAAAAAATTTTGAGGGTAAATAAAAAAGCATAAAATATTATATTTTTATTCAAAAGAAATACTTAACTCAAGCGCATTTATTGTTTAAAAATTTACTTCAAAGATATTACAGAAGATATTTTGCCCCACATAAAAATGCTATTAGTTCTAAATGCAAATCACGTAACGTTACATTAAGATTAAACATAGAACAGCAAATTCATCTGATCACCAATTTGGCAAATAGGCGATACTTGGCTGGTTATTCTAACATCGCCAGATTAATTCCGAGGGGAGTTTGCTTGAATATTATTGCTCTAGTAATCATTTTTCAATGTCCTAAAACGTGCCTCATTAATGACATCACGTACATTCTTCCCTTCATCTAGTGCGGTGTTTCGGTTTGTTGAATTTAGGGTTTAAAAAGCGATTCGCAGCTATTTTGGTGGTCAGTAGAATGATCTTTTTCACCCTTTAAGTGAAGCAATTACGAAGAAGTTTCCGTTTCTATGGTAACTGTACCTCATCAAAACTTGGAACAGTTATGCAATATAATGTGGAATATTTTCCCCACATTTTTCTGGGAACAGACGTGTGAGGTAAGGATATCTTTCATACATTTAATTATTGCACTGCGCGTGGGAAATATCTAATAATACGTAATTTATCTTCTCAAACATCAAATTGTTTTAAAAGCTATATTAATTGATCTTTAAACAGATTTCTTTTTATAGTTGTTTTAATATCAATATTAACTGCACTAATTTCAGCTACCGGTTTATTTTGAATGTATAAATTTATTCAGAATCTTTATAATATATAAATTAGTTTAAACTCATGAAAAATTAAACTAGTCAGATATAATGTAAAATAATATAATACGCACTATAAAAACAATAGTATGTTTATTAAAGAATTAATTACATTAAGGATACTTTTAATGAGAAATTTGTGCTTGATGTTTTTTGATCATTTCATTTATATTTGGTCATAAAAATGACAATGCTACTCTCATATCGTCTTCTACATTTAACACTCTCAATCTTTTTTTTCGATTTTTTATTTGTCAGTATTGAAAATCCGAATTCACACAAATAAGATATAGAAAACTGTAATTGTAGATACTAGAAATACTTGAAATTTATTCACGTGAGTTAATATTTCACTTTATGAAAGGTCATAGTTATCCAAGATAAAAATAGTTTTAATTGCAAAAAATATGGTTCTTAACTGTAAAAACAAGCTTTCTTATACAGTATACTTTTCTTGATTGAAACAAACTTTACTCAAAATAAAAAATTCAATTTTCACAATATACATTACTAAAATTTGGTAGCAGACTTAAAAAACTAGGCGGAACATAAAAATACTGCGGCAGAGTGGTTGGGAATCATTGCATTAAAGCTTAAATTCAAAATATCTGAACAAAGACTTCCCTTTTGTTAGAATGTTTGTGATTATGTACTACATTACTATTTTTTATGGGCTGGTTAAAAGGTTATTTAAAAATAAGTTTTTAATATAATTTAGCTTTAAAACAACTTTAATTTGATCCATAAAAGCCACAGAATATGAATAATGTTTATTTGCTTGTGAAGTTGTGATGCTAAAGGTCCTTTATTGTTTCACACAAATTGTAACAAATGACGAATGATAAATTTATTATTAACATGTCATTAAATATTTCTTTTTTATTTCATATTAAAATTAATCAGGCTAAAATGTTTTCACCACCAAAAATATTTTTTTCTCTATTATATATCAAATAAGTGGACTAAAATGCATTTGGCATGTTAAAAACTACATTATTGATTCATTATTTGAAGGACACAGGAACTGAGCTCTTTTTCAATTGCACTATTCGAAATTGGCCTTAAATACGTAATTATAATATACCTGCGAAAAATGAAACACTTCGTGTTTAGATAAAATGTGTCAGAGAATCCATGATAGATAGGTAAAAGTATTTTGTAAGCAATTTGTGACACTACAACTTATGAGAGATGTAATGGGACTGTTGATAACAGCTTTCATATCATTAATGGTATAGGGCATTATATAACTCAGAAGTTTTATGAGATGCTTTTGTTAATTCTAAAGCAAAATTTCGAACGCAAGCTTATCAGTCAAAAATTATGTAAATGCTATGTTCTCTTCTATTTATGGTTGATGAATTTGTATGAAGAAGGTTAGTAGCGTTTTTTCTTATTTTTATTTATTGTCATTATAAGTTTGAATTTATTTTTTTAATAACCTTTATTTTATTAATATAAGACATTGGTATAATGAATCATATAAGATGTTATAAATTACGATACACCAAGGGAAATTTATAAATTGTCTCAATTATTAGACATTGAATATGATTTATAATATTGCATTTTAAAAATATTTTTCTTCTTTACGTATTGAATTAAATCTCTCTGAAAAACAATATTGAATTAAATCATACCTGATATATTTTTTAAAAACATTTTGGCTATGTGAATAACATGATTTCGTAAATTAAATTACTATGAAAAATTATTTGATTATAAAGTTATCTACCTATACGCTATGTCACACAAAAAGGAAAATCATACGTGCATATATTTTTATTATATTTAAATTTTTACTTTTCTATATTTAATTTCATATTTCTATAGGTTAACTTTTTTGTTACAATTATTATTTTTTTCAGTTTCATTTTTTGAATTCAAAAATAGGATTTTCCTTATAGTGTAATAAATAAAATTTTAACTACCATTAAAAAAATTGCTGTATACTTACATAAATTTTAGGAAATAAAACAGAAAAAAAATATTTGTGCTTGTTTATTCACGCAGGTTATTTGATTTTTTATAACATTTTCTAGTTAAAATTTAATGTTACTGGTATTATATGATTTTTCAAATGTTATAAATTTTCATTTATTAAATTTTTAAGAAAAGATTAAATTCGAACAAACTTTAAAAATAAGTTTCTTCTTATCGCATGATTATAAAAGGAAAATGAATTTATAACATTCAAAACTAAAATTAATAATGCAATTTTTAGATTTAATTGATTCCCAAACATATTTTATTAACTGTACGTAAAAATAATAATTTTCTAAATAATTTGATGTTTGATAAAGTCTGAAAACTTATACTACATTATTAATTATTATAGATTGATATATTATATTTTAATGTGAAAACTTATATCACATTAACTAAAATTTAAAATTGTGTTTTATAGAAATTATTAAAATTCCTATAACTAATCAAATTTAAAGTAACTATTTTTGTATAATTAACCTTTGCATGTTCATTAACCATAAAAATACTTACATGTTCATTTCCATGTTATTTTTTAAATAGATAATTATGTTTTTATCTTTGAACTTTATTTTTACGTTTCTATTAACCCAACAACAATATACAAAACAAAATTACACACATAATCTTTTAATTTATTTTTGGTATTAATGGAACTAATATAGTTTTAGGTTATGTTATATCTAGCATGATAAAGTTTATATGCCAGAGATTCAGTCTTGAAAGATTAACTGTAAATATACATATGAAAGAATGTCTTTATTTATTAATTAAAAAATAAAAATAGACTTTCATTACACTTGAATGATGAGGAGCGGTTATTTCTACATTTCCTGAAATGTTTATTTTGCAGAATGTAACAATGAAATGATAATTACAATAGTAGATACTTCTGCTATTGAATTAAATATTGATAATGAAGGGCATGAAGTAAGGAAAAAATAGTCAATTCGACTTTTCTGAACGAAAATTCAAATAAGAATTCATTTTCCTTCAGGTTTATGAGGCCAGTGATTGGCAGATAAAATCCGCGGCCACATTAAAATGTGACTTATCTTTGCCTTTTGGCGAGTTTGTATCTAAATTTTTCGACATTATGTATACGAGGTTGATACAGGAAGAATAGAATGTTGTGTTATATAAAGTGGCAAACTCACTGCTTATTGAACAAAATTCGGTTACATGGATGTAGCTTTGTTTACTTATATATTCTTATCTATATACTTAAATTCAAATATTTGTTGAATGCGATACAGTTTTCCTCATTTCCCTGTAATAGTCATGTGCAGGCAGTCCACCGACATAAGTGGCTATTACCTTTTTCTAACTTTTCATTTCCAAAATGTTCATCGTACAAAAACTCTTAGCTAAAAAGTAGAATTTGCTAAAAGCAATGTTCGAACAATCAACAATTTTCCTTCGAAATTCATCCAGCAATTTTTAAGTGGTACCAACGATGCAAGGGCGAAAGAAGTCGTAAGGAAGCCGGATTCGAATCTCTTTAAAGATTTACCTCAACGATAATGCCCTTTAACATGAAATGCAATGGCAGCGTACCTTAATAAACTGGCTATAAAAGAAAATAACGGATATTTTAAAGTTAGAGATTAGTTGCTACAAGAGCTTAAATGTGAGAGTTGATTATGTAAGGATTTTAAACATTTGAAGAAGGTTTTAGTAATATAAAAAAATTATTTTCTATGTGATTATATTATATTTTTAAATTTTTGTCTACATAAATTGTTTTTACGTTCTAAGTAACCCTCGTGTATAATTATTTGCTATTAAATAATAGAAATTACTTTGAGTAAAAATTTCCAATCACATGCAAAAAATATTTAAAGATATAATCCTATTTAGAGCTCATCTCAGTTTGATATTAATTAACATTTTCAAATATTCTTAATTTATTGGCTTTTTATTTGTTACAATATCGATTAAATTAATATATCTATTCTAAGTAACATTATTAACTAATAATCTATATTTATAATATCATTTTTAAGCATTCATTATTAGATTATTGATATAATTATTAGAAACATTTTATTTATTTCATTTAAACTGCTTTTACTAATTAATCAATTAATCTTCTTTTAAAGATCTTTTTTAACAAAATGACGAGGAATTTCTCAGAAGTATACATTCAAGGAGACAACTACACGTTTAGAGAAACATTTGTGACGAAAGACGTTCTTCAATTCGTCTCAGTCAACACGATAGTGGAGACAGCTCTGGTCGTAGCTCTCTGTATTTCTTCATCTACAAGCAACCTCATTACAATCTGCTCCATATATTGTGTGCCGAAGAGAACGCAAGTGCTCGATTTCTATGTTCTGTCATTATCCATTGCCAATCTCTTGGTTTCGATGATCGTCATCCCTCTTTCAATCGCTGCGAAGTCGAACATCTTGGGATGCTACACCTATATGCTTTGCAGCATTAGTGGGTATTTACACGTCAGTCTTTCAGCAGTGTACATGTACACGTTCATGTGGACGTCTGTAGACCGTTACCTTGCAGTCAGAAAACCCTGCCGATACGATGTGATACAGACTCGAACAAGATGCAAATGCTGGATTCTGTTCTCTTGGGTAATGGCGACTTTCCTGTGCTGTCCTCCTCTCATCGGAGATTCGAAAGGACATTTTTACCACGAGAGCTTCATGTGCCTTCTGGACATCAACAGTATGCTTCCTTATAGCGTAACATTGGCTTGTTTGGTGTTGATGCCCAGCTTGTTGACATTGTCTTATACCTACAGTTGCATTTTCACGACACCCACAGTTGTAGTTAAGGACGATGGTGATCGATTCAATTCCGATCACGTTGGTACTTTTATGGTTACTATGGGCTTCATTATTTTGTGGACTCCATGGGGATTTTTCCGATTTCTGGAGCATGTCACAGGGATGACTCTCGCTGGATCCACCATTAGATTTTGGCTTCTGTTCGTAAGAGAACTTCACACGCTCTGGACTCCACTTACTCTGCTAAGCATCTGTCGAAGATGCCAAGCCGGCTTGCGATTGATGTTTGGCTGTTGTTTAAAACCAGAGACATGTACTCAAGTGTAACTGTCAAATAGATTTGAGTATGAAATAATAATGACATCTTAAAAATATGATGTCTTATTGATATAATTGATTCGTCGAATGAACTATTTTTTATTGTATTGTTTAACTCAACATTGTATAATAATCTTTAAAATGGGATCAATCAAACGTTTAAAATCTGATATGTTACAAAAACATTAGATAAAAAAAGCAGTTACCATAAGCAAAATATTTTAGCATTGTAATTTCTATACTTTTCAGGAAATATATATTTATGTCATATATCTTTTTGTAAGGTATATTACTTTATTTTAAAAAGAGCCTTTTTTCCGCTTTTATTTGATTTTAATTACACTTTACTGATCTAAATTAAAAATAATTGTTTCTCATTAAACACAAAAAGTTGTGGAATTTTTTACTTTTTCATAAATCTGTTACATTCTCATTCTGCATTATATGTGCATTTACTTATAAGTAAACTAGTAGTTTATGACCTTAAATTGAATATAAAATTTCAGTATAGTATATTGAAAGTTTATTATACGAGAGTTCAGCCTGATATATTCTCCCATTTGGCTAACTGTTGAAGGGAAAAAAAAAGCAGCTTGTTCATAATAACCGTTACACCGCGCGATACTTCCATACATTATTCTAGATAGATAATATATTCATGAAAAACTAGTTCTTGTCACAACATTAATTAAAGTTAACGTGCTCTTCAAGGCGCACATCATGCTTCATACTAATACTAAAAAGAAAATCGTAGTAATATATATAATTAAATAGTATGTAAAAGCAGTGAATACAGTCATAACATGCTGACCTAGCTACTGATAAAATTTATTACAAGTTAACTACATAAAATTTTGTAATTTTTTATATTAAATAAAGGATTTTCCTTACAGAAACCAGGAAATATTTTATTAATATATTAAGTACAATTTTTTGCAAGTAGTTTACAGAATTGTTGCAATGAAGAAAAGAAGAGCACACTATAAAAAGCATTTTTCCCATTGTTCTTATGAAAAATATAATGCTTAAAAAATTTGCATCAAATTATTCAAATTTATGCCAATTCTAAAATTAAATTCTGTGTTTTCAATATAGTACACAATAGTTAATTTTTAAATTAATACTTAAAAGCACTTTAATTTAATTTAATTTAAATTTACTTATTAAATTCATTATATGATGAAAAAATATTTAAACTACTTATAATCTTTCATCTGTAATATATAATCTTTCATTCATTTAATTATTATTAATTTTTTGCCATTTAATTAAGCACAATTTTTTTATTTATATGTCTAAATTAATGAGTAATATTTAAAATTCCCATTTTATAATCATGAAGCTCATAGTTTAATTATTACCATAATTTTTACTCATAATATCATAACTTTTAAACATTATAGCGTTAAAAAAACTACTTTTCTAATGTTACAGAAATTTTGTTTAAAATTTATTATTTAGATAAATTACATTATTTTTTTTATTAATTCTTGGATTATTATATAATTGTTCTATTTAATAAAATATAAATTTTTTCAACTAAAAAAATTGTATGCATGATATTTATTACTTATATTTTCGAATGGTAGCAATTTCTATACTTGATCACACCGAGAGATTTTAAACATAATAAACATACATGGGGAAAAGACCTTCAGCAGGATGTTGTAAGAATCCAGCGAGGAGAGTTCTTGCTCAAGAGTCGACCTCGTCTCACAACTATGACTCAAAGTTTAGAAGTGATTTAGAAGAAATTTCTATATAGCACCATCGGTCCTTAGAAATAAGCAATCAGAAGCGAAACTAACAAAAATATCAATTATTTATTGAAATGAAACTAGCAAATATATCAATTTCATATAATTAATTTCACCCGAATTAAAAATTTATTTTAAGAACATCAATAGGGGAAAATATACGTTTAGGTATCCTATTCTTCATGTTTTCTTAGATGTTTGAAGAGACAAGATATCTCGGAAAACACGAGGGCATGAATCAGAAGTAAAATAGTTATACAAATTTTGTAAACGGTTTTAATGTAAAATTAATATTTTTTTTTCAAAAACATCAATTGCATTGGTGTATCCAATGCAATTTTTCATTTTTACTGTACACATAGAAATGTGTACAGTAAAAATGAAAAATTGATTTATTTAAACGAAAACGAGATACAGAATTCCAAATATACTAAAGTTGATAGAAATTAAGAAATGTCACTCAGAAACTGAGGTGCACTCAAAAGTATATACCTAGATAGTTTTTATGAAATACTAAAAAGGTACAAAGTTTTCATTGAATAGTTTACTGTTTCATACTATTACATACTTTTTTTTTTTTATAAAAGGAGATGTGATATGGTACACATAACTACTAAACTTATTTAACTTTCTAATGCTTCATTTCACTTATCAATAAGCTGTTATAAGTAAAAAAAATGGGGACACAGCTTCCCTATAATCCATCTCGCGGATTTCTAAATTTGATGATTTTTTTGGCGGATTTCCTTCTTAATCTGGCAATCTGGTTTTTTATTACGTCATAGAGATCGAAAATAATAAAAATTATGTCGAAAATACTATTTTGTAGCAACCCTTCTAGTAATTACGTCACTGTGAGGAAATTTAGAACAGTTTGTATATATTTACATTTATGAAATTAATGTTCTTACTATTTTTTATTCCTATTTCCTAATTTTAAAATCCTAATATTCCAAAAGTATATATTTAGACTTTTTATTTATTAGATTTAATTTTATTTTTTTGATGCCTAAATATTTTTAGGATAGAATTTATTACGCGTCACAATTACGTTATCTTAACAACATTTCTTCCTCGCCAAAAATAATTCAGAAATTCGTACAATGAATTATAAAGCAGCTGCGCCAAACTAAGAAAACATATCTTAAATAATTCGATTGATTTAAATAAAGGTTTCAAATCATTAAAGGTGAGAAAGATATAACAACGAAGTAATTATTTAAATATTTATGTAGATATGCAAACATATATATTTTATAATCCCAGTATGAAAAATGTGTTTCCGTTCACGAATATTGCACTTTTATACATATTCCACACAACATTTTCATACATTCTTTATCTTGATTATATTTTAAAGGTGATTATAGGAATTTTTTGTATAGTAGTTTTGCAACCATTTTCGAATATTTGCAGCTTCAAAGTCTCGAGCAGCTCTAACAGAGGGAGGATCCAAATCATTGTCTGCCCTGGGAATAAAATGTTGCAATTAAATACTTTAAAAGAAAAAAGAAATGTGTTACATTTTAAAGAAATCATGCATTATTTATTCAAAGTCGAAAAAGAACAAAATACTGGATATTAGTGCTACTTGTGCATAGTATGTTTGTTACGTGTAAATGAAAATTTATTTTTATTTAATTCTCTTTTATTTAAGTATTATAAAATTGCTTTACATTTTGTTAAAGTATACTTGATATTAAGGAAGAGGCACTTCAGTGGATGAAAAGACATCGAATTTTAAAAGAATACTTGAACTTGAAAGTTAAACTTTTCAATTGAATATCTTATTTTCTTTTAAATTTATTAATAATTTTTCTCGAAGAAAAATTTCTTTTTAAAAAATTTATTGACTTATATCAAAATTAATCTGTTCGATTATTTCACATCATATAAAAAAGTGTAATGTTATGGTGAAGTCACTTATTCATTTGTTTCCTTAAAATTTTTTATTTAAACTTAATTCTAACTTTTTATATATATATTTAATTATTTCTTTTGTATTAACTTGTACCTCTATAGGGATTACACATCTCTAAATATGTAATCAACACCGAGAGAATATATAATTAAATGTAATTTTTATATGGTTTAACTTCAAAATCTGCATGCTTTCTTAGAGATTTTTAAACGGGAGAAATTCACAAATGACAAACTTTACAATGATATAATCATATAAAATATCATATAAACTGTAATTAAATTTGAAAACCTATGTTAAAGAAGAAAACTACCTAAGATCGAGATGATGAGCGCCTCCATCGACGATAACGGATACCAACGTATCTGAAATATTGTGCAGGACCTAAAAGGATAATATTTAATTATACTTTTTTGAAATAAGAATACTTTCGCTTTTTCATACTTTTTATCTTTTATCATTAAAAGTAGA
>JAPDSC010050729.1:0-19923 GCA_026290005.1 Latrodectus geometricus | reverse complement strand
GTTACAGATATTCAAATGCTTCAATACACATGTTTTAAAAACGGAAATGTGAACCTTATTTACTTTTATATACTGTATGTAAATAATTTAAAATAAATTGTGGTAGCTTTTTGTACTCTGAAAGCTTCCCTTTCTTTCTTATCCTTCAAAAAATTGTGAACCACCCAATCGATCTCCTTCAAAAGGGTACTTATTTATATACTCCACAAACCCATAGAAATTGTGCGGGAGAAGAGGCAACCAGCAGGAACTCCAAAATTAAGCCCCAACATCTCCAGAAGATATCCAGTGGATGTAGCGAATCGTTATATCGACACATGCAGTGGGCCTGTGTCCCCCCGGAGGCCAAAATCATCGACGATGGGTAAAGGACGGGTCGCCAGCCAAACAATCAAGGTCCTCCCCAGTGGCTACGTCAGCCACCGCCCCATCCCTTTCGCCGCCCCTGGGTTAGACAGGGACCGTATGTGGAAGAGGGAAGAAGCAACGGAATTTTAAAAGTTCCTTCCTTGGATTTTGCTTTTGTTTCTGGCTGGGCTGTTCTTTCCTTTTTTTTCTTCCTTCTCCAGTTTTTCCCTGTTACCTTGAGGATAACCACAGATTCTTCTTTCTGATGGAAGGAAGGAATTTTCTGATGGAAGTGTACTGAAGTGGATGAAGAATGGTTCTCTCGACCATTCTTCCCCCAACCCCGAAACGAGGAAAAGCATCTGTCGGGTTTCTTTTTCTTCTTGCCAACTGAGTTTAGGAGATTTGTGGAGATGGTGACATTACTAAAGGCAAGGAAATAAATTGTTAAAAAGAAGTTTTGCAGAAAAATTTAATCAATCTATCAATAAATAGAATTACACAAATTTTCCAACTATAAAATGCTTATCATTATAAACGATAATTTGTTTTGATTTCTTTTTATAATTTCTTTCTTTGAAAATAACAATTAATACATACTGAATGTTTTTCTTTCCATATGAAAATGTTTTTCTTTCATTAGCATTTGCAATCATGAAAACTAAATTATAACTAGGATTTTAACTTTTCTTCATGGGTGAATTTGCTTACGCTAACAACTTGGTTAACTTAGTATTCTAATCAGAATTAAATTGCAAAAATAATAAAGGTACTTTCATAGATATTAGTGCTTAGTAAATTTTTTTGTATGTGTATCTGTGTGTGTAGAAATTTTGCTTTAATCGCAGCTACTGTTGACCAGTTGATGATAAATGTTGCAGTTTTTATCTTTGAATGCATGTTTATCGGGTAACAGAATTAAAGTTTTTCAAACTTTCTTTATTGCGACACTTGACAGAGTGTCAATGAATTATCTACCCGAATACGTAAATTGCAATGGATATTTAAAGACCGAAAATCAACTTTTGTTATTATGCTTTCCGATAAATGATGCTAAAATTATCGGTACGGTGATCATTATTATAACAATCAATTGAAAACAGGAATAAAGTAGTATTGGAACATACTGATTATTCTAATTTTTTAAGAAATAAGCAACGAAAAATGTGAAAAAATGACTTAATGCAAAATAATGTCATTTTCTCTTTAACATGGAATTGCTATTTTAACAAACATCAGATAATTTTAACTGACCAAGCCATCAGAAAATGATGTTTGGGAAGAAATACCACCCAAATTAGAGCTTTCCAATAAAGTTTAACTATGACAACAATACCACAAGTAAAATATTCGTTAAAATATAAGTTAAAAGAATAAGAATATCACAAAAAATATTAAAGTTAACTTACAAAGTTGTTAATAGGTCAAAATAACTGACAAAAATTTGAATTTTTTATTAAAGTTTGCAAACTATTCAAATGTAAAAAAACGAAAAGTATGTATTAAAAATATAGAATTCAAATTTCATAAGGTTTTTAGAGCATATATATAGAATATGTCATGTAAAAATTCGTTTTCCCTTAGTTGTTCATTAAATATCTTAAATATGTTATGTAAGAGTCTAATATAATAAGTTGGCCAATGAAGAATTAAAAGTATTATTTAAACTCAATAAAACACTTTTTACTTTTGTAATAAATAAATGATTAGTTATAAATATTTTTCTTCTCTCATAGAGACGTGCCAAAAAGTCTATTTTTTGTTTCAGAAGGAAGCAGACTTTAATTGCTTTCAAAAATGTATCAAGAAATTAATGGCATTTTTTAAGTTCTCTCTCTCCTGCATATTTCTTTCTATAAATTAAAATAAAGTATTTTTTTTAACATTTGTTGTTTTAATATAAAGTAAAGAGAATAAATGCTATTTTTAAATATTATGCAAAAATAACATAATTTTCTCATATTATTTTTGTTTTAAGCGTTAATGTGGATCAATTAACCATAATAATTCCTTTTTAAAATTACTTAAATATAATGACTAATAATTTCATTATAAAAAATGCCTGATCATCTAGAATCTTTTTTTTCCACTCCTAAAAAAAATCCTGGTCGTTTCTGTTTAATCCTATTTGAAGAAAAGTCGATTATCATCAAAAATTATAAATGTTTCGCATATAATTCTTAATACAGAATAAATCCCATATTTTGCGAATAGAATTTAAAACTTATCAGAAAATTAAAATATTCTAGAGATATAAATTAATTACTTTTGAATTTTTACTGAATCATCTTCATACATGCTTCATTTGAGAATTTTAACTGTAGCAAGTAAGGACATTTTTAAATTTAAAAATTCTGCAACTGGGAAAAGTTTTATGAAGGAATTAGCATATGTTTACTGATGTAAGGGAAACTTAATCAGACTTTGGTCATTAGTTCGTGATGTCAATTTCTACTTTGACAATGGATGTTTAAAGTACAGTAGCCCCTCGTTATATCGCGCCTTAGGATATATCGCGCATTTTCTGTCTCTGTTTTTACACTTTTGCTTCTCAAATTCCACTGCGAAAATTTCACAGCACCTTCCCGAATCAATCCGGAAGATGGAAAATAAAGAACTGAATTGTAACAATATGAGATACGGGTGGGAGTGAATGAGGGTTAAAAGAAAGCAGGTGGATAAATCGGATCTCATTGGCTAATGTATGCTGGAATTTCCTGTTGTTGAGGCTATCACCTCCGCGGTAGGAATCTGGGCACCGAGTTCATTTGTTAGTTCTGACCATTCTTGTGTGTTATCATGTCTCCTAAACGAATCAGCTTCTCGGTAAAAATAAAATTGGACGCAAATGAAAAAATTAAAAAAGGCGCAACACAAATTTCGGTTGCTAAGGAGCTAGGCGTTGGAGCTTCTACTGTAAGAGGATGGCTAAAAGAAGAACCTAAATTAAGAAAATTTGTGGAAAACGTGGATCAAACTAGAGAACTAAGTAGAAAACGAGCCCGATTAGCAAATGACGATGAGCTGGACAAGGCATTGATCTTATGGTTCAAAAAACAGCTTGCATTAGGCGCTCTTTTATTAGGTCCCATCATCAAAGAGAAGGCAAAAATGCTGGCAAAAAAGTTAAAGCCTTCTGAAGAAATAGATTCTGAAGCGAGCGATGGTTAGTTTTGGCGGTGGCAAAAGCGGCATGGCATTGGACAGAGCGTAATTCACGGAGAAAATCGGTCAGCTGACCAAGAAGCTGCCTCGAAATTTCTTACTGAACTGAAGAAAAAACTGGATGATTTGGGTTTAAAAGACGAGCAAATATACAATGCCGATGAAGCTCCACTTTACTGGAAGTTGCTGCCAAATAGAACACTGGATTGCAAGAGCAGTACGATGAATTGTGGATACAAAAAACAAAAGGACAGGAAGACGCTCCTTTTTGCAGCAAATAAATCAGGAAGCCATAAGTTGAAATTGTTCCTTGTGGGTAAGAGCAAAAATCCTAGAGGTTTGAAAAATGTAAATGGGAAAAATCTGCCTGTGATCTACGAAAGTTCAAAAAATGCTTGGATGACACAAACCTTATTTAAAAAATGGTTCTTCGATAATTTTATACCTTCAGTTCGTCTTCATCTCAGAAATAAGGGTTTGGAAGAAAAGGCTGTGCTCCTACTAGACCAATGCAAAGATCATCCTAGTGAAGAAGAACTTATGTCATCGGATAAAAATATTTAAAGCTATGTTTTTGCCACAAAACACAACAAGTCTTCTTTAACCAATGGACCAAGGAATAATCGCCACGTTCAAATAAAACAATCGACGGGAGTTACTGAGCAACCTTTTATTCGTTGAAGAACGGCCACTGCCTGAGGCCCTGAAAAATGAGACCTTAAAAGAGGCCATGTACATCTCTGAAAAAGCATGGTCCGCTGTTAGGTCCGAAACCATTTCCAAATGCTGGGTAAAAGTTTTACACGATGTCGAACTCGATGCTAATGAAGAAGATTCAGTAGAGCTTCTAGTTCAACAATCCTAGTCACTTGGTTTGAATGTGAACGAAGATGAAATGAAAGTTTGGATTAATGCAGACGATGAAGAACCGATTTGTGAAACTCTTTCAGATGAGCAGATCATATATGGTGTACGAGCAGACACGGAAGCTAAAGATAACGACAGCGATGAGGAAGAAGAAGCGACACCTGTCTCCATGAAGGAAGCCGTTGTTATGCTTGAGAAAGCATACACTGCATTTGAAAGATGCAACTCTATTCATATAAGTGATATGCAATTGATTAATTTTTGCTCCCTAATATTTGCTGGAAAGCAAGTTGTTACAGAAAAATCTAAACAGATGACTTTGGATGCTTTCTTCAGCAGAAAATGAAAAGTGTGATTACACACGTGTATTTGTACATAAAATTAAAAAGGTAAATGGAATTTCTCTGCCTTTTTTATTTAAGCGATTATTTTTTATTATCGTACTTACACTACTAATTTTATTATATTTTAAGTGCATGTGTTGATAAAAGTAAAAGTTTTGTCATATCTCCTTTCCCCGGATATATCGGTAACCTTCGAGACTACTAGTAGTCTCAAAGGTCTACGAGTAGTCTCGAAGGTCACGATACATCGCGCCATCGGATATATCGCGCATTTTTCTTGTCTTTCGACAAGCGCGATATAACGAGGGGATTCTGTAATTTATAATAACATACTTCGACTATATAGTCAGACTGAATTAGATCCTAGCGTGTAAAAAAAATTTATTAAACAACAATCAAACCAAATGGGCTTCTCTTATGAAGAGGCTGCGGCAGACCCTCAGCTGCTTTTGGAATTTCTAAACATTTTTGGCCTCATGGATCTGGTCTAGTTTTACTAGACCAGGTGGGGGGGATTAGTCCCACCCCCACCAAAATAAAACCAAACTAACTTGGATTCTAACAGTTATTAGTTGACTGACTCCACCAAATGTCTCGTAGTTTTGAACCACCGTAACATAACGTCAACATTTTGGACGATGATCTCCTCTTTAAACTATACATAGAAGACTTTAAGTTCATAAGAATATTTAACATGTACGGATCTTTTTCCTATTATTATGACTGATTGTTTGTTTGTTTGGGTTTTATGGCGCAAGGTCCATAAAGGACAAGCGGCGTCATATGTTATTCTGATGGAGTTATGAAATATCAACGGAGACCGATATACTATTTAGGGTTTACTATTCCTAATGTGCCAAAACGTCTATAGAATGACAATCTAATCAAACCATCTTATATTCTAGTTGTTAATTAATGAATTGGATTTCGCTAAAAATCTGTAATTTTGAATCACCATCACATAACATTGACATTTTGATAGACGATCATTACTTCAAATTATATATATAAGATTTTAATGCTATTAGAATATTTAACATATCTTTTTATTTTCACTGCCATATTTAAAGATCAAATGAAATCAAGATGCTTACTAGTTGGAGCTTTCTAGCCTTAGTGTGAAAAAATTTCTATCGAGGGAAATTTCACCCAGCCAACTTGGATTTTAACAATTATAAATCGGTTGAGTTCCAGCAAAAGTGTCATAATTTTGAACTATGTTACATAGTATCGACATTTAGTAGACTATCTCTTCTTCAAATTATACATATGGAAGAACCATATGTATAATTTGAAGAGGTTCATATAGATAATTCTTAGTCTTAGAGGTCTTAGATTCATAAAAATATTTAACGTATATGAATTCTTTCACTATGATTGAGTTATGAAGAAATAAACGAGATCAATAAACTCAATATTTAGAGCTCCACAAGCTGAAGCTTACCATAAATGAATATTTGAATGCTGAAAAGGAATAAATTAACAACAGATATTAATTGTGTATCATTCTAAAATTCAATTTATTTTATGTGTTGCACATTAGAATATTATGTGTACTTTAAATATTCGTGGGCTTTCATGAATAGAATAATAAACTAGACATCTCGTAGGACACTGAACTCCAATACTAGATGCTCATATCTGTTGTGGCTATGAAGTAAGCATCCATCTTAATAGTCCTGAATAAAAAAAGACCTATCCAACAAGTAGACTCAAAACTAGCTGCATGAGTGAATTTAATTTATTGTCACCGAAAATGTTTATGGTTAGGCATTAACTGAATTTAATGTAGATTATTTCTTTTACACAATCCACAGTCAGCTGGTTTCAATAAACCATTTTAGCAGAAAATGACACATCTGTACTTACTTCAGTATTAAGCAAAAGTAAAAATAACCTGCTCCATCAAATACTGCCATCCTGACGAAGTGCCAGACTTCCCATAGTGTCTTGAGATGCTATCAAGCACTTCGACCTTCATGGATATTCATGATCCATCAGTTACTCACGTGATCTTTGTTATGTCATTACAATCCACGTGAGTGGCGATTTTACAGTGCGAAAGTTTATACTCATATGAAGGCTGTTCATACCACCCCCTTTGAATTCCATTAGTTACACGAAGTGTAATCTTCAACTTTGTGGAGCCATATTGCCTTCTAAAAATTTTTTATAATTTATAAATAACGTTGCAAATATTTTAAACATCTTCACATGGTTCACTGATGTGCCTAGAGGAAAAATGTTTTCCCGCGCATATGCGATTCCTTGGTAAGGAATCATTTGTATATCTTCTCTTATTACTAAGAATCATTTGTAATCTTATATCAATAACACACATTTAGTTTACATGATTCAATGATGATGTGGCAATGGTTAAATATATATGAAAAAAATGTATATATATGTTGCATAACTTGGACTACAGCTTGTCCAGTCATTTATATTTTGTCTGTTTTTCATACATTTAAATCACACATTAAAGATGCTCATACTGATTTCCGTAATAAATATAGAATGCAATAGGTGCTTTTAACTTTTTCTTGTTACAAATTATTCGTGCCATGATCCTTGTAAAACTTATTATAAATTAAAACATCACCCGAAAGCAGAAAAATTTAACAATATATCTTTATTTTGACTATTATAATAAATTTTTAAATATCCAAAACTACATTTTAGTATTTAATAGGCAGTAAAATTTTAATATTATTTATGAAGTACAAAAATATTCCTGCTAAAAATAAGAAATAAATTATTGAAATTTCAGGAGAAAATTCGCGAAATACAGGATAAACAATAAGAATTCTCGAAAATCACATTTCGCCGACATAATGAATAACTTAACTACTGATATATATAATGTTTTTTTATATCTATTTTTTAGAGGACTTTTAATGGATTATGGAGCTTATTTACTTGTCATAAGGAGGAGTACATGAGAAGCCCTCAAGTCTTTACTCGGATAAATTTGCATGCAGGAAATGGAAACAGAAAACCAATAATAGTCACTAGGATCAAAGATCTTTCTTTTTAAAAAAATCATTTATTTTTAACTGTTATTTAGATTGGACTATATCTTACTGTATGTAATCACATTATACTTAAACCACTTTATTCAATTCTACATCTTATTTAAACATTTTAATTGATATTTTCGTTTAATTTTTATTGAAAGATAATAGTAGTAACAATGAAAAATAATAAGTGTTCATCATTTTAAAAAGCATTAATTCATTGAATAATTTATTCATAAATATACTAAATTGTCTCTCTCCACAAATTTGCCATTGCTAAGAAATTTTAGCGTTTAGTGCAATATTGGAATGCCTTAAAAATAAATTTTTTTGTGAGAAAATTAAAGATTCTTAGTTCAATTATATAAAAGCTTTTTACAATGAAATTAAATCAGACTTAAAGATATTGGCCATCACAAGTCGACAGAAAGCATTTAAAAACTTTCGTTTATTAAGCAAGTATTTTTCTGCAAGAAGCTATCCTAGATGTTAGAAAATGTAGAAAAATCTAATCGAAAACACAAACCTAATGAATAGAAATAATCTGAAAGAATCCGCAATTTCGTTTATTGTGATTCTACTTATTATTTTTGAAGGATTCAATTAGATAAAAAATAAGAATTCAATAACATTATGGATAATTAGGTAAGCAATAGGGATTTAATAGCAATAAGGATAATTTTAAGAATAACAATTTTATTCTTTTACAATGTATTGTTTTTGGACCATCCTAATAAACATTGAAACAAGATTGGACGGAAACAACAACAACAAAAACTGGTTTCCAATTGGATAATGTTTCTTGAGTATTTATGTAGAATAAATGTCTGTTAACATTGTTTCATGTGATGACACCACTCAGATATAAAATAAACCAGGATCAATAAATTCTTGATATTTCAGATTTATTAATCATTTGTTTCTTATAATGAAAATGAAACATATTTTTAATTTCCAACACATTGTGAACATATTTTTAAGGCCTTGATTTTGGTAAATGTCAAAATATCATAATCATAAAGATTTTGATACAAAATTTTACAATTTATAGAATAGCATCTATTTTTAGCATATAATTATTCCATTCTGAGATTAATTATTTTTTCTAAATAGTTAGTTATTTTTTTTGATATTCTATAACACCAACTTTTCCAAAATAATAATTTTATTAGTTACTTTTAGATAATGGATAACAGAAATGCTTATGTAAATTTATTTTATTACTTTTAGCAGATATTTTTTTGGATCTGCTTCAACCAAAACTTTTGACATTATTGCAAGAAAGTGTTCAGGTTCAAAATTTTAAATTCTTAGCGTTTTCGTACTTTGCTTAAAACTAAGCAATTGTTCACTTATTTCCTGTTTGTTTGTTTTTTTTTTTTTTTCAAATTTAACAGTATTACTAATTTTATAAATCTACTTAAACTTATGAGTAAAAAGTCCACAAAATGTCAATGATTGATTTTAGGGTAAGTGATTTTGAAAATCAAATATAATGGTAAAAGGATTGAGGAATAATAAATTTCTTCACACTTTTTTAAAAATTGTGTATAATGGTACATGTTATTAAATATTGGAAAAGTGGTGGGAAATAAATTCGTAATTTAGAATTTTCAGCAAAAGTTGAAATTAGAGAGTAATTTAATGTAATAAATTTTAATTGTTTTGACCTTAGAGATACCTTTGTCATGTTTACAAACATTCTATTTAAGTTAAATCCCACTTCCAGCCACCATATTTTCAATTCCAGCTGTACATCGATGAAATCCAATACAAAACACCCACCACGTCTCCTTCTATTGATTCTGTTTAACGTGGACGTCCCGTAAAATCAAAATATATTCTGCAACATTAGCTCGGAAACTGTGCAAGACGATACATGAGGAGAACATCCCTCCAAAAAGAGCCAGGGGGCGTATTCTGTGCCCGAGTAAAGGACATGAGGGGAGGACGAGGGTAGCAGGCCGAAAGCACGTCCACCCAGTCGGTCGGTCCGTCCATCCTGGGCCAGAAGCCCCAGCGCAAATAGCGAACACTGGCTAATGAAATCACGGGGCGCAGAGCCTCCGGGTCCGGCATGTAGCCAACTTGGAAGGACCTAATCACTCATTAGCTTACTTCAGCAACATGCCGGACCTCAGGTCCTCCGGGATCCGGTGTGATTTGGGAAGCAGGTGGAAAGGGGCAGGATGCGCCCCACCCCCTTTTCCCGAATGTTTGTCTTAAGTGATTGGACGGACGGAAAACCGCAAATCGGATTCTACGAAGGGAGACATCGCCTCTTTGTCCCGGGGACAAATACCTTGCAGTTTCTGGAGCTGAGATAGGAACAATGGGAGAGGGGGGGAGTAACTGATTTAATCCACGGCAAGAGGGATCTTTTTATTATTCATGCCGCGAAGATGATATTCAGGATCTCGGAGACGATCTTGAATTGGAGGAGGACTTCATCCGGAAATCAGGTTAATTAATTTCGACAACTGCAATTGGAAATCGGGAGCACTTTCTTAATTTGATCAGAAAAGGGCCTTCAAGAATACGAGACAATTTTATATCATTTCACAATGAACTGTTTAAAACTTGAGCTAAGAAACAACATTAACAATTGTATAACTGTACAATTATATAATTTGTAGCATTTTTAACTTTTATTCCTCATCCATCCTCTAATTAAATGAATTAATGAACAAAAATTAATAAGCTGTTATGCATTTCTAAAAGAATATAATTGATAAATTTTAATAGGAATCAACTTTAAAAAGAGTATTTGGGAATCTGATTAAAAATATCCTTATTTAGTTGATTTTATGAAAGGTCCAATTTTTTACCTCAAATTTAATAGATAATGGAAATCTTAATAACCTACGTCAAATTTAAAAAAAGTTGTTTGATTTGAAATAAAAAATCATATGTTATTTCCAAATAATCTATTTTTGCAGGTTTAATATTTAACTTTATTTAATATCTCGTAGTGAGCCATTTAACGATTCGAGGTTGTAAAAAAGTTATTTTAATTATCACAGTATAAAATGCTTTCTGGGTGGACTTTTCACACATAATGGTTCGTATTCATATGTAGCCAGAGAAGAATCTCGGCAACTTTCCAAGCATCCACATCCGTTTGTGCGGACAAAATATAACCATTTGCTGGACTCACTTTGTCCAGAGTGAAAAGTCTCAGGTTCAAATCCAACCATTGTAGTATAAATGATAGATGTTATACTTCTGTCTTCTGAATGCCCGCCAGCTGCGTAGCTGGCAATAAGCTCTCCTGGTTACATCCCTTGCGACACATGAATGTAACCCATTATCCATGAGAAATACTCCCGCAAGGCATTTTATTTGAGGGACTCTAAAATACTTTACAATAGCCTTAAATCATTAAGAAGCTTACGATATGGTGTCAAATATCCATTTACCATGTTAAACAATGGTTGGTATCGAACTTGAGATCTTTCTTTGTGAAGAGTGCTGTCCTATAATTACATCACTATAAACAAGTATTCCTCGTATTTGAAATTATTTTCTAAATAAGATAATCACACGATTTACAATAATTACCTTATATATTTCATTGCATAAGACGAGCATCACATGCTAGAACATAAATTTATTTTATTCTACAATTGTGCTTGTAGGTATAAATTATTCATGCTCATTTGGTTGCTATATCTTGTCAAATATATTATGACTTTTGGAGATAAGATGCATAACACAATGAGAAACTATTCCCTACATAAAAAGTATTTCCAAGTATAAGTCCATTGTATTTTGTTGACTATAGTATCTTGTCAAAATAATTATTTCTTTGAAGATGATAAAATACAACACATTAAGAAGGTAACTCTACTCTACATCAATAAGGTTTTCAGGTCTTCTTTGACTTTGGTATCTTGTCAAATTAATTAAGGACTTTGAAGATGATAAGATGATTAACACAATATATATAAAAACATAAATCTATTCTACATCAAATACTGCTTGCATAAATAAATTCCTTTCATTTTTTGGTTGCAGTGCTTTATGAAAATTAAATATTTCATTTGATAATGATAACCTAAGTGAATTTTATCAGTAATCATAAATGATCTGGAAGGGATTTGGACATTTACAAATTCTATTTCTCAATGGGAAAAATCAAAGCTCATTTGCAACGAACCCTGGCAATATTGTAAGAATATTCCAAGAAGTAAAATAAAATTATATTTGTGTGAATAGCATTAAAAATGTACATAAGATTACTTCTCATTCTATAGAATTAGCATTATTCAAAATCATAAACCTCAATTTTCAAATGTAGATTCCTCAGTATCGCACAAAAAGTCATTAAAATTTCGGAAATCTACGAGAAAAAGAATCGAATCCACAATTCTTCCATCCTGTCTAAACTGTCAACTTAATCTTCTTTATCCTGTCAAGAAAAAATCAAACAAACCCGATAAAACAAAAATTCCGAATTCCCAGCTTCTTCCGAAAATACTTCTTTCCGTAAATAGAATTTGGTCAATCAACAGCAGCGCCCTACCGTGGCATTTAAGTGCGATTGACAGTGATAAGTGGACACAAAAGTCTGTGGCCAGAAATTTCGGTGGAAGAGCCCTCTTGGCGGAATGGAGTGGCGTCTCCCAATTCAATTGGCAACTTGCCGACATGACCCGACTCTCAAACAGATGAGGTCAATTTATTCTGTTATTTCTCCCACTTCACATTGGCGGTTTTTGCTCCAAAGATGAAGTGCTGCCTCTCACTGAATGACTTGGCACACATGATGGCGAGAAATGGTCATGTAAATTTCATATCCCACCGGATTCCAATTAATTATTATAGCTGTTTACTGCCTTTTACTTTCCAGATAAGAAACTTATAAGGGGATTCAGCCAGTTAAATGTCAAGAAAGAGGTTAATTTCCTGCTTTCAAGCAAAGCAGCAGTTTTGTAACTTCAACTTAAATTTGACTATGGACAATCAGACAATGTCAGTATTCAGAAGCTTTTCTCCCGATTTTATTTGTTATAATAAAAATGTTATATATTCATAGCTTGTCAGAGAAAAATGTTCCACTAACCATATGAGTGATGTTTAAAACTCTACATCTGTCTTTAGTACATATAGAAACCACTTAACTGAAGTAATCTAAAATTAGAACATTTATTGTATTAAGGAAGTATATGAAATTAAATAGCATAGAAAGCTAAAATGCAATTATGCTTATTTTTAAAAACAAATAGAATCCAATGGATGTTATTGGTATCAAATGCATTTTTAATTAAGTAGTATTTGTAATTATTTGTCAGATGAAGAGAGTTAAGATTAAGTATTCTATATTAGAAGCACAAGTAATTCTCAAGAAAAAAGTTTTTTTTAATTTTTTTTTATAAAAGTACAGTTTAGAAACAAAGTGGTATATTTATATATTCTATGCGATAATATATCTGTAAGAATCTGTTATGTACGTTATTGATATTTATTAATATTATAATTTATTTATTGAGAGTTAACTTTTAAAATTTATGAAGTAATTAGACTGTAGAAACTAACATAATTATATTAAACTACTACCGAATCCTTCACAGTGGAGTTATATTGATAGCAGTCTATATTTATGTTTAAGTCAACTTATATTTAACATTAATGTAATCACAACTCCTTCTTTTCTTAAGTAATTTAACAAATAATAAAGGTTATAGAATTTTGCACGTTTGCACATATTTTTGGATTATATTAATAATTGTAAACTAATTGTAGAAATTTGAGGCCTAAAATAATTGATTAAAATCTTGATGCTTCTATAAGTAGCTCCATAAAAATATGTAATATATTAAAATTTCGCTTATAAGAAACTAAATCTGAATGAAACTTTAAAAAATATGCTGAATTTTTGAATTTTTAAAAAAACATACAAATTTTAAGTTTTAAAGAAGTGTCCAACTTCTCTCTCTATGGTTATAATTGCAGTAAATTTCTATATTGCATCAAAGCATGTGCATCAAAATTTCTATATTGGTGTATGTGCAGTAAACACAGAGAATTTAAATTATGTAAAACAATCTATAATAAATTATTTAGCGTTATTATATAATTTATTTATAAATAAATCGCATTAAAGCAAAGTGTGATGATAGTTTTCTTTCATGGAATACTACAATCAAAATCAATTTGACCTCAAATGGTGGATTTTTACCTTATTTCTTGTGATAAATCTTAAATAAATTAGTTTATTTGAAAATCATAATTTTGCAACTTTACAATAATAAATAGAAATAAAGATTACATACATATTAATAAATTTACACAATGAAATTACTAATAGAAAATGCAATATTCAATAAATTAATAAAAATAATAATTCTAAGAAATGTATTTTATAATATTATGTTATGTATAATAATATTTGTAATCTTCGATATTTTTTTTTATTTCTGCACATACACAAGGACCACATTTCATTTTTCGTAAGTATTTCTTTTTGCTTTTTCAGTTTAGCGGCAACATATAATTTTATTTTAGATTTCTGTACTTTATATTATACAATATACGGTGATTTCTCTCTAATTATTACTTTTTTATACAAGGCTAATTCAGATATGATTCAAAATGGATTCCAAACCATGTCAAAGGTTCAGGTTCATGATAAATTCTGAATTGAGGAACTCCTAAATTGACAGAATTGGAAATGTTACATCGTTGGAAGATATTTATTGATAACTTTTAAAACAATAACAATATTAATTATCAATTATAATCCTCTTCCCATTAATAATGGTATAACAAAACATCACAATACAGTACACGACAAGTGTACGAAGTACGATAATCTATAAAAGTTCTGAACTTTCAGCAATGATAAAGTTACGAAACCAAAACTTGATTTAAGGTGTAGAGGTATTTTTTCAAATAGCGGAGGGATATAAAACCAAAACCAAATAAGTAAACGTTATGCATAGCCCTTCTCAACACAGTTATCTCTGATTTAGTTGTTGTTACCTCTGATCACACAGATATCTCTAATTTGGTTCAATTATCTTACTCAGGAACATTGAAAATCGGTAACCAAGAAGGGAGCACGGGATTGAAATGAAATTTAATACACATAATGATTCAGATATTTAATTCACTTGAACCCAAAATCAAGACAATTAAACAAACACATCTGTTTTTAATTATACAAATACAGTGTTACCTCAAAATCGCGTTAGACCGCTTCCTGTTGCAATATATGCCGCCAGTTGATCCGAATTCGAGTTGATTATACGTATGATGCTGCCCTGAGACAGATGTGCCAACAAATCTTGAACTCACACCTCTAAATCATGTACAGAGTGAGACGGTGGCATCTCGTGTTTCAACTGGTCTCAAATATACTCAATCTGGGACATGTCCGCATAGTGGGCCAACCATGGAAGAATTTGAAGTCTTGTGCAATTCGAGCTATATTCAGGTGATTATTATCTTGTTGGAAAGATACCACGTGTGGGCTAAGAAGAATGTCATCAACATAACTCTGGCTCATTAAGGTTCCACGTACCACAGCTAGAATGGACGGGTGATATATCATAAGCTATGCCCAGACCATTAAGACTGCTGTGTGGGTAATATTTCATGCTACAACGTGTATGGAAGTGTACCGTTCACTAGGGCACCTTCACACCCGTATACGGTTATCATCTGTACACAAAATGAACCGGGATTCATCACTAAACACCATGTTTTGCCAATCTGTAGCATTCCACGTCTCTCGGGCTAGGCTCCACTGTAGACATGCATATTACGGTATTACAGGCAATACGCAACATTGTCGCTTGAATCACAGATTCACTTCCACAAAGTGCCTAGAAATGATTTTGGTAACAATTAGCACACTCATATCTGCGTGTATGGGGGAGCGAATATTTACAGGAACCACGAATGCTTGAATCATGATTCTTCGATCTTCTCCCCTCTTCGTTTTCCTAGTCATCCCAGATTCGGTAAGCCGCATGTAGATAACATCTCTTGTTTGCTGTTCCTAACAGGGTCAGACAGCCCACTTCGAATGATCCACCTAGTGAGCAACACTGTACATCGACCAGCCTGTGGTTTTCAAGCCGATGATAAGATCCTCTCAAACTGACGTAAATGTGCAAAATGACTTCTCACACTTTTCCCTGGCATTTTTCGCTGATTAAAATCCTTCTACAATCGGCGTTTGATCTTCACGTTTTTGAATCTTCCACTCACAGCCAATTTAAATTGGGCCACTCCTGATCGTAGTGCCACTGCCGGGTATGTGATTGTGCACGTTGGTACCAAATGTGGATCATTTGTATATCGTATCTCACAGAACTCATTTTCAAAATATCATGCTTCTACCTTTCTTCCTTCTTGGTGAGCTAATTTCAATGTCCTGAGTCTATATGAAGTTGACCAAAAGATAACAAGCCAATTGACAAGGCTCATTGTGATCTTGCAACAAGAAAACTCTTTTCAGAGTCTTTGTTTTATCACAAAATCCATTCTCATCCACTATTGAACATCAATAAAAAAAAGTAGCATCTCTGTTTTGAGGCTGAATATCTGTCAAAATAAGAGTTTGGGAATTTTCGCAGTTTCCTTTCTTACAACTCGTTAATAAAGCTCACACTGTCCTCCTAGAAGTCCGCAAATTTCAATTGATATTTAAAATCTGTAAGACAGCCCTTAGCTGTTCTGTTAATTAAATGTCGAAATCAATAGACATCTTGATGAAAATTTTGATCAAGCCATTATGTTGTTCTTAATTCCGAAACTAAATGAAAAGAGCACTGACCTCATAATTTGTTTTTCTAAATAATTGTCAGACACAATTAACTGCAGAAGTGAAACAAAGTGCAAGAAAGACATATAAAAATTAACACCAAATTTTCAGAGATGATCACTTTTTGTATTATCTAGTAATTGAATGTATTTAAGAAAAACAAAGTTAAATGTTCAGGTAGTTAATTTTCAATAAAATGAATGCTTGTTGTTCGGGAAATAAAATTAAGTTTTTATTTGCATTCTAATCAACTTTACTAAGAAAAATTTAAAAAAACTAAGCACTGACTTTATTTCGAAAATATATTAAATAAATATATCATAAAAATCTAATGTTATTTTATTTTTCGTGAATTGATTATTTTCATTTGTTATGAAAATCTTGTATTCATTACAATGATATAACATTCAATTTTACTTTCCCTTCCACAAGTTAGCAAGGAAAGGCAAATATGGAAAAGTCCTACTTTGATTTATATAAGATGCGGCAGAAAGTAGCAAATATTTTCATTTAGTAGATAAAGTGGAAAATAAAAAGAAAAACAGGATAAGAAAAGTATTGTTATAATTTACAGTCCAGCAAAAAGACTGAAAATTAAAATTAAATTTTTACTGTTATTTACTTTGTTCCATTAAATATCCAAAAAAAATCCAAGGAAACAAAATTTTTTATTAAGAGGGAAAAAATTTAAAAAATAAAATAAACTTTGGATGAAATGCTTATGTAATATCATTAGAAATACCTATAACACAGCTTTGAAACTACATTTCAATAAAATATATAATGGAATGAATGAAATTTATTTACTTTGTGGAACATATGCACCTGTACGTATGTAATCAATACTTTATGGTTACATAGATACAAGACCTACATATATATAAATCAGAAGAACTTAAAGTTAAAAATAAAGAGAAAGAAAGAGAGAGAGAAATTAGAAAGAAATTATTAATTTCGCTAAGATTATTTTTAGATATTTTTCACTTAACATTTGTAAATATGAGATACTAAATAAATAGAATTTCATGTAATTGCTATAAGACACACACACTGTGTAAAAATTTTTCTTATAATCAGATATACTTCTTTTGTTTTTACATTCACAAATTTATCATATGATTTTTTAAGTTCAAATGCTTCTTCATGGGGTCTCGTGCTTCAATGAATGCTGTAGGTTCGATTCTAGTCATTGTTGTCCAATGAAAAATAGTTGTTATACATTTTTGCTTTTTGCCTTCACGTCAGACGAGGTGAATCCTTGGAAATTTTCTGAACTTCCTTTCCAATGAGATCCGATATCTCTCGTACGAATTCTCAAAACTCAATAACAAGCTGGAGATATTAAAAAAAAATAATAGTCGGCTACCCACAACATTATAATTTGAACGTTTGTTTAAGTTAATAAAAAATTGCGTTTATTTTTCTTTTCACATTTATCAATAATTCTCGTATTTTATTGTGTTCAAATGTTTAAAAAAATTTAAATGTTTTTCAATCCTTGATTACTTATGTTTCAAATGCTCACATATAAAAAACATTTTATCTCAGGATTCTACTAAATATTCTGATGCTAAGCAAAAGTGATTTAAGTTTAGCTCGAGTCACATGAATTTAATTCTTGTACAAAACAAATTATTTTTAGCTACGGGTACTATTTATTGCAAGGTTTATTTTTCATATTTTTAAATAAATTTTAAAAAAATTAATTTTTTCACAATTCCATAAAATTGTATACGTTTTTCAAAATTCATCTGATACTTTTTAAAATCACATTTCAACAAATAATTTATAATAATAAAGAAAAATACGTTTGTGTGATATCTCCTATTTTTTTTTATTACTTTTATATGAGAGATTTAAAAATTTAACAAAGTCGTCTAAGTATGAATTTTTAATAACTTAAAGTTAGCTAGAAAATCTATAGCTCGCATCAATTATAATTTAGTTGTTACTTAAGGAATTCGCCTTAAAATAACAATTGATTTAAAATTCTTACAGCATTTTTTTTCTCGAAATATATAGTGAATATTTACCCAAACTTTTATTCTTATTGGTTTGTACACCTCATCAAATTAAATCTAATTTTGTGGTTCATCCTTTCTTTTCCAGATGAATTGTTGAATAGTTTAACAACTTTTAAAAAATATATTCAATTTATATATTTGAGAGAGAGAGGTAAGTTATAAAATTAAATCAGATGTAAGGGGTACAATCAATTAACTAAAATTTAACTGACAGGAACATATTTATCAACATTTAAAATACAACATAAATCACCAAAAGAAAATTTTAAAATGTGAAAAATGTTTAGTTATGATAAAATTAGAGCAGCGATTACTTTCTCCACTGTTAAATAACTTCCCCACCCCCAACGAAATAAAACCCGAAATTTAATCGAAGCTCGCTTAACAGTTGAAAATAGAAAAATGTATTCAATTTCACCTGTTTCCCCGCGGGACTAAATATTCAACGACTGAGCGGGGAGCGAAATAAAAATTAGAACATGTGTTCCCGTCAATGCTGAATTGGGAAGGGGAAGATAAACGCAGTTGTAAAAATTATGTGTAATACATGAAAGGAGTCACGCTCCATTAACAACTCGAACTTGTTGGATACACTTTCCCACTTTATAGAATGCGTTTGTTAGCCAGATTTGGCGATTTATCACATTTATATTTTACATATATTAAAAATGATTCATTTGCTTAAACCACTTTCCAAGGAATTATTGTAAATTCCATTTTTATTAATTGATAAAATTAATAATTTTTATAACAAACTGAATATTTTTAACAATATATATTTTATAAATCTAATTAATTTATGAATTGTCTACAATAATAAGAAATTATTAGTATAATTATAAATATTTAAAACTTGACATTAGTTTTCAAATCTTATATTGTCTTATTTTACTTGATTTCTTAGTAATTAATTTTAATAAGTTTGTCAATATTAATAAATTTATAATCAAATTAAATGATATTATATTTCTTTACAATGCTAAATTAGTTGAAATGTTCATATTTTTTAAAACGATTTAATAATGAAATTATTAAATTGTATAAAAAAATATCCAAATGTTACATATATTTCAAGTTGTTTGAAAAATTCTTCATGTAGCTTTTGCTGATATATCCGAAATTAAATCTAAAAATAATGAAAGTTCTTATAATCCAATAATCTTTATGGCAATTTGTGTAATATATGGTTTTCATGGCAAACTTTATTTATTTTTCCTGACATTAAATAAAATCAAGACATTTTAATATAATTTGCAAAACTGAATAATTTTTTTTAATTCATTTAGAATTAAAAAAATATAAGAAACTATATATAGTGAAAAGGCTTAATATGATGCACATTTTCAAATTATTAAATACCTTATAATTTGAAAATGCTATTAAGG
>JAPDSC010050723.1:80-27918 GCA_026290005.1 Latrodectus geometricus | reverse complement strand
CACCACTTATTATTAATCAATTAATAGACAATCAAAAAAGTTAACATATATTTTTATACATATATACATATAAAATACGTAGATTTTATATATATATATATATATATATATATATATAAAGTTTACTTGAATATAAAAATTTTAAATTTTATGATTTGCAAAGATATCTCTAGAATATAAGAAGTAACATAATTATAAAAACTCACATACTGAACTATTTATAGATACTTTTTTTTTATTTTTTAGTGAATTTTGTTCTTTACATACGGAAAATTTACTAAATAATAAAATTGTTTTCATTTTCTATTGATTCTAAAAAATGTTTGAAGTATTATTTAGAAAAGAAAAAAGTTAATATTTGGCCTTTGAAATAAAAGAATGTATATTTAATAAGGAAGCTTAAAGCCAAAAAAATACATTTATTACAAAGTAACTATTCGCTAAGAAAGCGCGCAATTAAGTAAATATTACTTAAACTATGTGCAAAATTTAACGAGAAAAAGAATAAACGTTACATATTAAGATGAATATCAATAAAAGTGTTTTTATCTATTTATAATTTTGTTGTTGACATACAAATTACTTTAATTTCCCGCTAAACACATGAAAGAATATTTTTTTTTTCTAATGCTTATTAGAACATATTTTCATAGCGTATAAATTGAAACTGTTGTTTTAACATCATTAAAAAGTTGCTTACTTATCTATATCACTAATTGAAAGGCAATGAACGAAGATGATGAATTTTATATTAAGAAATATGTACAAGCAAGCTCATTAAAAAAGAATATATAAAATATTCTGAGAATTTATGAAGGAAAGAGAATATTAATGGCAACGATAAACTCATTACATGGACTTTAATTTTATTAAATGAAATGAGGCGAAAGAATAAATTTTTCGTGAAAATAAATTACAAAAAAATATAGAATTAAAATTACAAATCTCATCTTTTAAAATACTTATAATAATACTAAAAATACATTTAAAGAAATTAAAATTTTTTATCAAATAATTTATAAAATTTTTTAAATAATGAATAGTATTTTCTTTACAAATAAAGGAATGTTAATATGTTTCATTTTTGGCAGTTAATATTACACCATATTATGTAATGTCAAATAAAAGAATATTTTCTTTTATTATAAATGAACTTTAAGTTAGACTATGTATGGTTATTTTTTACTTTGATCAAAAGGTCATTTTTTAAAAACATTGTGTTCACCTGTTTTGCAGGGGTTTTCCAATTTTTGCAGCAAATATTAAAATTTGTTTAAGTAGAAGTTGCGCAATATTTAAAAATAAATATTTGAATTTTTTGAGTTTTCTACATTTTATTTATAAACCTTAATTTTAAAACGCAGTTTTATGTATAAAATATCCTTATTTTCCAAAGAAATTATTATTATACAAACTGTAACCCATGATTATATTGTTTAATTTAGATATCATAAAATGGGCTAATGTTACTTACTGTAGAAAATACTGATGAAAAAAAACACTATGTACAGTTAATCCCTAAGATATATATATATATATATATATATATATATATATATATATATATATTTGCATTATATTTAACTTATTAGTATTTAATATCATTATGTATCACAGATTATTTATTTCGAATGTCTAGGTAGTGTCAGGTATTAATCATTAGATTATTTTCCTTGTAACGTAGATATATTTCAAATATTAAGCTGGGAGTTAAAGTATTTTCATACTGCATAGCAAAATTTTGGAAGTATTAAAATCATTTTAATCAAAATCTTTTCCATTCAAATTTTTATAACCTTATTAAAATGTCATGAAATGACATTTTTATTCAAATATTTTTTTTAAAAAAAATTGTTTTAAGGGTAAATTAACATGTACAGTAATCCTTATCTCTGATTACGTCTATTCACTGCATAATTCAGAAAGAATAAACAATCGAAAATACAAATGCCTCGTTGTATTATTTTACGAAATGGTTTTCACAGTTATTACGATTTGATATGATAGTATGTAAATATTTATAAATAAAAAATTTGTTCTCTGGGTCTGCAAATTTTTTGTTTTTAGCTGGATTGAGGTTGATTTCATGGAATAGAATCAAGCATGTATTGCTGTTATCTAGGTTCAAAAACACAAGTTACGTTTCATTTAGAACTTTGATGTATATAAATTTTTAAGAAATTAGAGTTTTATCTTTTAGAAATTAAATAAAAAAATCTTTAAAAAAAATTTAGAAATTAAATAATAAAAATCTTTTAGAAACTGATTTAAAAAATTTAATTAATAATAATAATTATATATATATATATATATATATATATATATATATATATATATATATAATAGTATGATCAAAAATTGCTAACATCAATTTTAGCATTCTGATGTTAAAGAAATTTCTAGAATGTAGAGTTATTTTTTTTTTCAATATAGGGTTTCTTTCTTCAAAAGAAATGGATAATTTTGAAAAAATAAATCATTGAAGTGCTACAAATTTAGTAAAAGACCACAATCCAAATTAGATTTATAAATATTTAATCAAAAATTTAATATATAAATTAATACATAAAATTTATAAATCTTCTAATTCACTTGATATTCAGATTTATTTAATTTATCCTTTTATTCTTTGTTTTTAACTTAAAGAATATTTTATGCTTATTATATAAATTTTTATTGCTATTAAACAATTTAATATTGTATATATATATATATATATATATATATACACTACATATTTATTGTAAAAGTATTGCTACATCAATACTTTTGAAATATTTATTGAAGTACTAATTGAAGTATAGTGAAAGTTCAAACTGAGACATCATTGTAAGTTATCAATTCGAGCAATGTAATAGACATTTAATTACATTGTTAAAAATAATTTTGTACAGTGATTGTCCAAATTTAATAACATTTGTACAATCATTGTACAAATGAAAGATGAATTTAAGAGTAAACCCAATATCATATCTTACATCAAATGAAATAAAAGCGTAGCTGAAAACTTAATCCAGGAAATTGCTTTCTTGCGATATTTGATTTTAAATGGAAGATATAAAGATACGTAAGGCATATTACCATAAATAATAAATGCTAATAATGAATTATTTTTCAAATATAGTTACTGTTTTTAAACAGTTAATTTTGCAGTCATTTATAATACCAAGTGTTAAATACTCTTACAACAAATTAAAAATAATGAAGTATCTTTGGTTAAGCAGTCATGTGTGAAAGAAGCCCAAAAGCAATTGCAATATTTTAACAGGAAAATAAATAACAAAATTTTAAATTGACTGTAATATTAAATTAAAATTAAGACATCAAGTTGTTTCTTGAGACAAGGCCCTTTTCTTAAAAAGAGTCGAGTAATGAGATTTAGTTCTTAATCTATAATTTCAGAAAAACTGCTGATTTTAAGTTTTTAACTCAATGGCACTAAAAGATGTTACTCACTTAAAGTGATAGACAGTTTCCTATATTTAGGCACTTTAAGTAAACACAATTGTCAAAATTCGAATGTTTTCATTTTTCATATATTGCTGATAAATGCATAGCTAAGATACTATCAATTCAGTTTTAGTATGGCAGAAATAATAAAATATTTATTTTGCATAAATTATTAATAATTTCTTTGAAGTTTATTTGTCTTAATTTATCATTATCTTTTTCTAAAAATGCATAGTATATGTTCCGTTGATTTTAATTGGCCGAACAGAATAAAAATTAAAAATAAAAGATACGATAAGAAAACATAAAGTTAATGCTACTCGTGATATCAAAAATGAGTCTCAAGGAAACATAATTTGATAAAATTTTACAAAGATAAAGAAAGGTTCTTATTCTAGACACAGAATAAGCAATGTTACAAAAGATAAAGTGAAAATCTTAGAGTAGTTTGACAATCGATAGCAAAAATAAAGAACGGGAAATTTTTAGTAGGCGTAACTATCAAATTTATAAATATTTCATTTGGTTTATAACGAATTAATGTTTCATTTTGTTTAAAAAATTTTATTACTTCTAATTACCTAAATAAATAAATTGTTTATCCGGATAAAATATACTAACTCTCTTTTATAAAATAACAGTTTCTAGTTTTACCAGTTTAAACAGATATAATATGTTTGATTAGATTCACGGATTTTTTTCTACAATGAATATTTTTTTAACATTTTGCACTTTTTTTGTTTCTTAAAAATTTAAGAATACTTGTTTTTGATAACTATTAAGTCAGACTCGCCGCATACAAACTTTTGTAGAGTATTTTTCAAGAAAAGAATAAGAATATAGAATTAATTTGATTAGGAACCTAAAAATCATTTCTATGTGCTGACACTTATTTAATAAAAGGTATTTTAGAACAATATGCATCACATAATTTTCGACGAATATCTACAAGATTGGGTGTGGCACTTTTTCTAAGATCTCATCCATCAATGTCTGCGTGTTTTTACGATCCATTAAACAGAAGTGGCATCAATTGGTACAATAACACTGGCATCAGCTCCCAACATGAAAACCATCTTCAAAGAAATAATATATAGGTAATTATTTTTTACGAAAAAACTATTAGAACCGAACGAGGAAACAGTCCAAAGAGAGGATCAAATTCTCAACTCAAATACTTCGTAATAGGAATTAAAGAAGTGTTAAAGAGAAAGCACTTAATAATGGTCACGCATTTATAAAAGTTTCGTTATGTTCTAAAATGCAGAGTGAAATAAAAGAACATTATATTATACTTATTTAAAAAATTAAAATCAAATTTGATTAAAATTTTACACAATAATTTATATATTAACCTTAGATGAAATATATTTCATTAATTAAAATAAAATTCATAAATTCATTTTATTTCCCATTGAAAAACATAAGTCACAAAATAAAATATTGAATTCATAGTCTATTATTAATAAATTAAATATATTATTGAAATATACAAGTCCCCAAAAGTGATTAAATATTTGATTCTATATGCAATATGAAAATATTTTAATCATACGTAACTATAAAATGTCCAATAATTCCTGAGGTACTCCACTATGAATTGTATTCTATAAAAGTGTTCACATTTATAAAAACTGGTATAAAATTCTAATATATAATAACGCCACAATGTGATTATTGAAATTTTAGATGAATCTAATGAAAAATATATTGAAAATCAAAGATACTGATTTTTGGAAAAAGAAAAAACAATTGCCAAAATTATACTGAAAACTTTTTATTGTTCAGTAAATTCTTTAAATGCTAATATTTTTTTTAAATAGGCTTTTAAGAAATTATAATGTCATATTTTTATATTACATGTCATATTATATTTCTTACGCATAAGATTTATTAGTTGAGACTGGGATTTTGAATAAGTATTCTAATATATCAGTTTTTGTCTATGACATGATATTTAAATAACAAATGTTCAACTCAATATAAAAATTTTAAGCAATAGTTGAATTGATATTTGCTTCCGATTTTATAATTCAATTTTCATTTTCAATACTTATATATAATTTTTTTAAATATATATATCACATTTTTCCTTTCTTTATTTGATACATACTCTAATGCTTTGGAAAAAGGTAAAACCACAAAATTGCATTAATACGTCACCATGAAATATTTCAATACGATTGCCTTAAAAAAATTGTAATTTCAGGTGGAAGTTTTCCTTTTTGTGTTTAACCTGGCCTCTATACGTAAATGTTACAATTTATTTTACCAAGACTTTTCTGAGTTTAAATTTTGAAATAAATATAAGTATTTCGTTCTGAAAAACTGAATAGTAGAATAAGATACTGTAAAATATTTTAAGATTAAACTTTCTTACATCGGATAAAATTAAAGCACAAAAACCGCAAAGCACTTTCAAACTTTGCCAGTAAAATTATAGTGCAATTAATTTTCTTTTTCTCCCGGTTTTGTGAGTTTTCTAACATTAAAGATATTATATGGTAGATTGTTTTGATGTACGATCAATTCTATTTGTTTCTAAACTTTTAATGTTTATTTTATAATAAAATACTATCTTTCAAGATAATTTAGAAACTAACGTCATAAACTTAATAAAATTAAAATACTATAGTGAATTGTAGGATTATAACAAAACTAAAGCACATTCAAATGATTCTATTACTCATAGCAACTAATTCTTAATTTTCTTTTGACGTACTACGGTTTTGTAATGATCTTAATCATTTTCAGTTAATTAAATGCATTAAAGTTGATTTGAAAATAAAAAAAAATCGAAATTTTTCATTATTTTAATAGGTAAATTATATCCTGAATTAGGAATTGGCTAAGTCCTTTAATTTCTTCGACACCTTGTGTCAAAAAAATTTATGTCCTTAAATATTTTTTGTTCACTGAAAATTTAAAATAAAAAAAAATATCACTTTCATGGTAAAACAAGGAGGTTCGGTTTAAGCATACAGTGAGATAGTAATTGTTATCCACAGTAAAATAAAATATTACATAAAAAATCATATGATTGTTATTTTATTTTAGAAAAGGTTGTCATTATTTAGTGTTATCAAATTTCATTGAAGTCACTTGTATTATTTAAAACTGTTGAAAGTCGGTATATGCAGAAATTTTAGTTATGAAAATACAGGTTTCAATGTTTGGATATTTATTATTAGAAGTAATTGGGATATACACACAGTAAAAATATAATCCAATCTATTTGTAAATATTTTCTATAGGGAGCTTTTAGAATTTACTAGCCGTATCACATAAGGAATGCTTTTCACATAACTAATGATAAGTACAATGGTCAGTATAATAACAGTTGTTTCTTAAGAAATTCAGAACTCTTAGTAATTTAAGACTCACTTTAAATTATACAATGTTTCTCTTCAGGGTAAACAGAAGTCAATAAAGATTAATCGTAACACAGTTGCTAAAACATTATAGATGTTAAAAAAATAATTTTGAACCCTATAAAATTTTAAAATATTCTCCTAAATTTCCAGGATATTCTAAACAATGCTTCCAAATTTCGATTTATTTCAGGGTCCTCATTATTGTTATTTTTCTTAAAAGCAGTCTTACACTTAATTGGTATTATGCACAATTTTCTCATTTCAGGAAGCATAGTGAGAAAGCAAACCTTGCAAGAAGGTTTTCCAAGAAAGATAAAAAAAATGTTATATTAAATATTTTTAATAAATTTAGTAAATATATATAAATATAAGTAAATATATTCGTTAATAATAATGATTTCCTTTTACAATAGCAAAATGAGAAATGTAAAAAGTCAATACAAATTAATTTATTTATAGAGTTCAAACATTTTCGTAAAATAATCTCTAGTTTGATACACATAAAATTTACAAATAAGCATAGAAACAACGTAAAAGGAATTTTAATATGAGATTAATAATACGTGAAAATAATTTTTAGATACAATTGGATTAAATTAAAAATAACGTTCAAAGCTTAATATATTAAGTTCAAAACAAATAAACAATAAAGAAACAGGATTATAAATAGAATTATTAGTTCCTCTATCATTTGAAGAAGCAGAATTAGCCTCGAGCTGTGAAAACAACATCGAAGGGTATAAAATAAAAAGATACGAATGTAATTTATTTCTTTTTACAATGTGCTAGTTTCAAAGCATTTCGGAGTTTCTTTTATTTCCTAGAAGTTACAATCAAAGCAAGAAGATAAAAAAAGATAGCAAGTATAGGCAAGTATTCTTAGTCAAGAAAAAAAAAAAAGATAATCCAGTTAAGAATGGTGATTGGGCATTCAAATCGCATTAACACAATTTTTTCTTTTCTGTTTTGTCTTATTTAACTTAAAACTTTTTTTCTTTAATCAATTCACGTATTCTAAAGTTCTAAGAGCTGATTCAATTTTCGAGATCTGCTCACTCATTTCATTTGGTCCATTGAGTTTCGTGTTCATCAAAATAATAATAAATGCAGTTAATTGGGCGAAATAGGAAGTTTATTATTATTGCCTTTGCCGACTCTCTGAACTGCATCCATAAGGATTATAACCAGACAAGCGTTTCTGAATTAATAATGAAGCATGCAGGTCATTATTTATTGTAAAGGCAACATCATAATTTTAAGTTTTTTTTTTTCAAAGGTCTGTTTAGTCATTTTAATGTCTTTTTGACTTTTCAAACGAAATTCGCCCTTCTCAAGCTGTCAAGAATAAATTACGAATATGGAAGGTAGCGCATATCTCTTTCAAAATTATTATGAAATATAGACAAAACTATAAAAATATAAACCAAAATAAGTAGTTTCGTATTTAAGTGGAAGTTTTCAGAAAATTTGTTGTAATCAAATATTTTATAAATTAGATCAAAAAATTAATATTTGCTAAATTTATTAGCTTTCAGAAAAAAATTTAATTGGGTTGACATTTATTTTAAAATTATTTAAAAATAATCATTACTTTAACACAGTAAATATTTTCTTTATTAGTAACCACATACTGATAATATATTTTCTACAACCATGCCTAAGAGTTAAAATATTTCATATTATACTGTAACGACCTCTTTATGTTTCCTCTTGTTTTAAATTTTTGTACGTTTTAGTTTTCCTTAAGATGACAACAAGTTATGATAATAAAAAATCATTTGTTTCCGTAGAAACTACTCTATATTAGTATCAAATTTGTACCAAAGAAGATAAAAACGAATTTCGTTCTTTAAGTCATTGTGTTATCTAATTTTATTCATTTAGACTAACAGTTCATCATGGTTAAAAAATCTGAATTAAATCCCCACTTCAATTCCAAAAAATAATTTAAACAACTAAGCTTCAAAAATCAATGTCCATACTCTCGTTTAAAATATTTTGTAATTCTAATCTAAAATGTTCTTTATTGAATATGCCTCAAAATTAAAAGGGTCATCTTAATGTACAAAATGAATTTTATCGAAATTTTTGTATAAAAATGCTTTGAAAATGTTACTCATTATATACCTACTGTTTTTTGGGTATTTTTTTAAATTAATCTCATGAACATTTTGTTCTTTTCTTCTTATTTGTGACCATTCTATTTTGTCGAAGATAAATTCTACAATTTACAATTTTTCACAAATACATTTTCATTTTTAATTATTTAATTTGAACAATTCATTAAATAATTTTTTGAATGAATTTTAAATGCAAATTATTTATTTAACAAAATACTGATCTATATTAAATGTAAATATTGGTATACTAAGATATTTTATTAAAAATTTGAATTTCTGATAGTTATTACAAAGATATATTTAAACTTTAAAACACTATAATAAAATATTCACCCGTACTATACACCCGTACATTATAAAAAAGTTACTAAAAACTTAAAATTGAAACTAACATTATATTTAATAGTATATGAAATTTTAGATTAAAACATTTTCCAATGAGGATGGTTTTGCGTAAAATGTTTGAGCTATAGTTAGAGAAATTAAAATTATTTCTGGTAATTTACAGAAAACATTTTTTGGGGTATTAATAATATAATGAAATTAATCCATATTCATTTATATTTAAATTTGTTTCAAAATAGATATTTATTACTCAAAACAAATATTTACATCCACTAACATGGTATATTACAATAAAATTATATTTTATTAAAAATATTTGTATTGCATGTTTAACATTAAAAAATATTAACAAATTAGTTAAAATATAAAACAAAAGTAAATTGATAAATAAATTACGTATTTTATATCATACATTCTTTCCCTTTTTCACAGTTTTTAAGCAATAAATATTTATCGGTTTTAATAAGTTATGATAAATATGTATTTGTGAAAAAAATTCATTGGATACTGACTTTGAGAAATATTTGCTAAATATTTTTAAAAAATGAGTGATAAATATTTTTTCGGTATAAAAAATGTAAAATACTTATTCAACAATCATAATATATTTTAAACTTAAACATTATGAGTTAGAAACATGTTTTTACTCCCTAATCTGATAATTCATAGTCTACAGTTGACATAATATCAAATTTCTATACACTGTGGTTTTATTTAATATATATTTAATGACCAGTAGGATCATATGTAACTCATTTCTCTATAAGATTGGAATACTTATTCATTTCACAAATAAGAAATAAAACTAAAACTTAAAATATTCAATACTTGAATCAATATTATTAAATTTTTTTGAAAATCCACTAATCTAATTTCCATCTAACTTAACGTAAAAATATTGTTGAATATATTTATTTATTAAAATTTTCAATACATGCATTTAATAATGTATAAAAACGATAAGAGAAAATTAAAAATTTCTTTGGATATCTAAAAATAGTAAATTTTTGTTTACATTGCGAAAAATATTAATAGAAGTTTTGACAGTCATCAATTTTGGTTGTTACTGTATTTTTCTCTTCGAAGATATATAAAGTATTTTTCAATATTAATAAATGCATTTTCTGATGTTTTATCTCTCTTTTGACAAGCATGATTTATAAGCCCAGTCTGAACTATTCATTTTGTTTTGAAATTCGTTTCCTAGATCGCATCGTTTTTCGTAACAAGTTAGTTCTTCGCCTTTTTCGTCTGCAGACTTGTTTTTAAATATTCTGTATATTGAAATCTGGTTGTTACATTTTATTCTTATTTATTTCAGGCGGAACCATTGACTACAATTCCCAGAATCATTTTATTAGGAATTAAGAAATAAAAAAAAATTAAAAAATAGAAATATATTAAAAAATAAAAATATGAATTTTAATTACAAAAAAAGATAGATACTGAATTTCAAATTAAGTATTTTAATAAACTGATGAAAACCCCAACTCAACATCTAATGTATTAAAATAACGTATTATATAAAATATATTTTCAACTTTTTGTTTTTGTGATTTAATTGTGCTTATTTTAATATGTTGTTCATGTTTTAAAACAACACATTTTAAGAATTTTATATACTATAATTAAATTTGTTTTTAAGGCTTTTGAGGTTTACCTTAATTATCTCAATTCCCAATTTTCAGATATTTCTTTGTCATTCAAATCACTGATACCACAAGCAATTTTACTTCAAAAATAAATTCATTTCAGTACATAGTCTTGAATTCAGTGCGGCAAATAGATAAAATATTGTGTTTCATTTTTTGATAATTGTATTTAACTATATTTACTAAAGCAATAATGCAAAAAAATTGAATAGCAGTATAAAGACAATGTTCAATCAGTTAATTACATTCGCACAAATTAAAGATTCTCAATGAAATGAGCAAAATAAATGGAAAAAGTCTTTTGATATTTTTAATAAATTATACTTATTTTACGAAGGTTTAAGTTCAATTGTTCTTCATAAAAATATATCATATTGAAACTATTAAATATATATGAATGTGAAATATTATGACAAAATTATTCTTATTTTTTAAACTATTTAAATTACACTCAGTTGTACTGAAAATGATATAATTATATATTTATTGTACGTGTATTAAATACTTAAATGTATGGGAAAATCAAATTAACGAGTAGAGGAATGTTACATAATATTTTTGTAATAAGTATATTGTAATAAGTATTTTTATAATGAGTATATTGTAATGAGTATTTTTATAGTGAGTATATTGTAATGAGTATTTTTAGTGAGTGCATTGTAAACAACAGGCGCATACATATGATTCTGATGACACACGTTTTAGCAATAATCAAAATATAATGATCATAAAATCAGTTCTAGAATTTTTTGTTTCGTGTGCAATTTATGGTTTCCTTCCATCTGTTTTATGTGAATTAATGTTTTTAACTTACTTTGTAATTCTCTACAGATTTGGGTTTGAACATTTAAGTTCTTTCAAGCTTCTTTGTGTACTCCAGGTTTTCTAAATTTGAAAAATACTCTGATTTACTTTAGACAAGATAAAAACCAGTGTTTCTATTTCGGGAATCATTAACAGAATTCATTTTACTTTATAAATGGTTGTAGCAATGCAATTCATTGTTCTTTCAAAAGAAAGCGCGCACGTTTTCTTTGAAAATTCACTTAAAATTGAAGGCACTGTCTACTTAATTCTAATAAATTAAAACTAACTGCGGGGAGGAATGACCAGATCATTAATTACCAATTCATAACAATCATTTTTAACAATGAGGGAAAATTTCTGAAATTTTCTACATGATTTTTTAATACCTATCAGATACTTTCATATTATTCTGTTATACTTACCTTTAATTATGTATATTATTTATTTTAGAAAAATCAAAATCACATTTTTTTATTTCTATGGATAGTCTATTCTTTGAGTATGATTTATAATACTTTCATTATATACTAGTATAATAAAAATCTGAATATACGTAATTATATCGTAAAATTTCATTCTCCAAAAACAAACCATTATTTTTTTTGTATGCTATGATCTTATATTTAAAATTACCTTAGATAAATCTTGAAATAATTTTAAAATGTATTTCACAAATAAAATGTTAATAGCAATCAAAATTATTTTCTTAACCGGGGCATGTTTTATTAAAATTGTCTAAAATATTCAAATAAGGACAATTTTACGAATAAAATTACGTTTATCTAAAGATATATAGCACGTCAAATGCATTGCAATTTTAATGTTAAAACAAATTATACATACAGAACAAACAAAAATATTTCAAGTGATTTTTGTTTTTGCTGTCGTGTCACGTTAGTGAAGATTATATAAACCAAAGGCATTGACAACAAGGGCCGCCAATTTTGGAGTCTGATGGCCATAAAGGATGTCCTGTGATGGATCTCCAAGTCAAGGAAGAGAGGCAATAATGGCTAGACAGTAGAAGGTGTGGTATAAGGTTTATACAGAAGTGATTTCATTTATTTAGAAAATTGATACATTAAATATAGATGTATATCAAATGTATAAAAATGTATTTCAATAATGTTAGACATTTTTCCAGATAGATTTCAAAACAAATACAATTAATCATGGGTTTATCAAAATAAAATCACAATTCAACATTGTTGTTCAGAAGATCGATAGCACTTCTTAAAATAGTTTGGAAATTTTCCTCATATGAAAGAGTGTGAGTTCCATGATATTGAATTAATATTAAGACATTTCATTGTTGCTTACAAATAACTACTTCAACGGGTATTTGCAAAAACAATTACTGATACCAACCTATTACAACATTCATATGCAAACATTTTACACATGTAAAACCCCACATATCTTCATTAATTTCAGTAATTCTAAATTTTGTCATTCTCACCAATTACTTTATAAATTATTGATAAATACATAATTTTGTTTAAAAATTCAGATAAAGAGATATTAATTTCAATATTATTAATAAATGTTTTTTATTTTAATGACGTAAAAACATGATAGATGGTCAATTCATTGATTATAACTTAATTTTATATCATGTAATGCGATAATAAATGTCTGCTGGTTGATTATTGCAATATTAGAAAACAAGGTTAAAACTAGAAATCGGTATTTTCTCATTGATATTTCGAAAATAAATTATTTAGTTAAGTTACAATTAAATAGCATTCGATAAGTTCATTTTATTTTAAATTTTAGCTTATAAGCAAGATGTAGATTTGGTGAAAATACAAATACGTATATTGGAATTGGGCATATGGATATAAATATATTTATGGATATTTTTAAACAACACCCAAACTATATAGAGAGAGGGCGTAGTAATAAGTACGCCCTCTTTTTATGTATGTCTCTATAAATGTTGTCTGTCACAGATTATGAGTTAACACATGAATAAGAATTAAACATTTTATTGATGTGAATGTAATTGATGTACATGTTGAATAAGAAAAGCCTTCCACTAACTGATAAGCAGGTTTCACTCCTATGAAAATAGGAGTGGGATTCATATTCGATGAAAAAAGTGTTTTTTATTTTTATTTTGTATATCACAGGGAAAAGCCTCATTAAAAGGTGTATATCTATTTTAGTTCTCAATAGAGTCCTCATAAATTAGGTTTTCCATACACCCCACAGGAACATTTTCAGATACAAGAAATTGTCAACCAAACGACAATTCTAAGATAAAAGTTAAACAAAGCTTAATTGTTCAGTTGCACCTGATTTATTATAACGAAATTCTATATTTTATAATTGTTGGAATCGGATGAAACAGTTTCAGCAGTATTTATCATATGAATTTGTACAAACAGTGAAAGAAAAGGTAGACTAACCAAATGACCATGGACTGCATACTGCCCTAATATTTGCTAAGAATCGTCATTATAATAAATGAAGAATCGGGAATACGAGTTAGCAACTTCCCATGTCCGTTATTAAAAATGTCTTAAAGGGTAAAAATGTACTTGTTAATATATGGGATTAACGTGACAAATGCTGGAACGTGCTATAGCTGGTTGATTGTCCACCTTCTTAGACCATTCTACTTAACTAAAAGCGTCTTGACATTAATTTCACAACCTTCGCAAAACATAGATCTTCAGTCATCTAATTACCAATTACAAATGATAATTAGATGACTTTTCAGAAGTTGGTATTGAAAAACTGTGCTGAAATCACATTCTTCACTGTGCTATTGCTAGGCAGATAAAAGTAATCACACGCTCAGTAATCTGCGTTAATAATGTCGTTAATTAAAAAGACTGTCTTTCTCTGTCAATTCCAATATCGTTTACCACATGCATTTCCCCAAACTATGATGAACTTTCAGCAGATGCAATCTATCTAGCACCAAAGTCTAATCCATTTTTCTAAATATCCTTTGTTTACATATATTTAAGATTATTGTAAAGAAAACTAAACAATTTCAATGGAAATTTAAAAAAAAAAATCAAAATGAATATATGTAATATTTCAAGTACTTAGGCAATTTATTGTTTACGTTTACGCCAGCCAGCTTCCCTGTACCGAACTCAGACAGGCAATTTATTGTATGAGGATAAGGATTTAAGGTACTTCGCATTAACTCCACCGCAGCAGATGTTGCGATGATGCGCCAATAAAAATAACCATGTTGATCGCACGCACTTATCTTTGGATTCCTTTTTGCCTTATTGTTTGCTGATTTTTCACGCCATTTTTAGTTATACAAAAATGCGTCTTTGGGGTTTTCCAAAAACAAATGCAATTTCATTTTTCAAGAGTAAAATATTTTACCGAAGAAAAGAAAATGCCCAATTCACATGCTTCGAATTTTTTTTTTTTTTTTTGGTAAGCAATCGTTTTAGAAATGTAATTTAAGAATTTTTATCAAGTGAGACTTAAAAAAGACAACTCGTTTGAAGGAAAACAGTTAAGAGAATATGGAGCTAAAGTGTATTGGAGGGTAAAGGGAGGAACAAGAGACAAGGGGACAGCGAGACATCATTTACAATTTCCCATAGCAGAGTTCATTTGGAGCGACAGCAACAGGTCAAAGAAAATTGAGACTATTTTGAATCTATATTAAACTCTATATCCAACCCATTTTTCCCCGAAATCCGACTCAATACTTTGATTTCAAATAAAGTGTTTTGATTTTATGATTTGTCGCAAACATTTAGGTGTAGATTGGTGGCACTTAAAAACTTCCAAATTTGTAGCGGAGATAGCCTTTATACGTAAGTCGCAGATTTAATGATAATGTAAATTAAATTAAATATTCCCACCTGAAAATTTATATGATTTACACAAGAAAATTATGACTTAATTTCTTTTAATTAAGTAATATTTTTGGAAGAGTAATTAGAGTGGTTTTAAATTTAATTTGCAAACATTTATTATTAATAAGATCTGATTACTTATCTAAGTTCCCACAAATATGTGCGATCTACATAGATTTAGTCAACTAATTAACAAATGGTTAATTAATTAACGACTAAAATAATTATTGATTGAAAGCAGTTAACTAATTTTTTTTAAAAAACAATACAGATTATAATAACTGTGTTTATTACAATTTATATTCATTTTAAATAATCTGATTTGAATATCAAAGTAAAATACTTTGAACTTCAATTTCGGAATTCCATCGGTGTGTGTGCGTGTGTTAACTAATAATATATAAATTAATAAAATTATGTAACATTAATGTCCTATTGCAAAAATAAGATTTCGGCTGAAATTAATACAATATCATCAACAACTTAAATATTAATTTAAGATACAACTTCTATTCTACACAAAATTAAAAATTTATTTGACAAAATTTTAAATAAAATGTTCAAAATGTTTCTCTATAAATTTTACACAAAAAATTTCTTATTTTATTTTTAATATCAATAATTAATCTTTATAATTTTGTTTAAATTTATTTTAGGGCATAGAAGATTTATTATAAGAGATTAAATATACTTGTAAGTAAAAGATTATTAATTACAAACAAAAGTACAAGATAATAATATATATGCTTTGAATAAAAATTCTTTACTTTTTAATAATTAACACCAAAATTAATATTCGTAATAACTATTTAATTTATGGGTTTAATTTCTTAGTTCCAAACAATTTTTTTCTAATCTTAAAATTGAAATTAATTTCGTGTTTATAAACTAAATATAGAGATTTGTATACATTCAATAATTATATGAATACTAAAATATAAACTAATTGTTTGAAATTTATTTTTAGGAAAAGAAAACTGACTGGTTGTAAAAATTAACTAAAAATATAATCATGATTTTGGCATAGTTTCAGCTTTGGCACTTCTAATTATTCTGATCTCTTAAATAATTATTCTGACACATGCATTGAGGCACACAAAAACTTTTTAAATTAGTATAATGTATAATGTATTAGTAAATTAAAAAACGTTTATTGAAAAGCTAAACTACACTTCTGGATGACCTGTATCCTAGAATGTCCAAGTTTTTGCTTTATTCAAATTTCTCCGTGTGTATCATTATGCTCATGCACCATTTTTGTTACATGTATCGGTAGTCTTGACTCATTGTAGTTTAATAAATTTTAAACGTATTCAGTGATATGCAATTTTTGACGAATTAAAAATCAAAACAAATAAAAATTTAAACTGAAAAACATTTAAATCTTCCTTGCCGATTTAAACTAACCATAAAGCGGATGTTATGATTTATTTATTGCTTGCATAAGCAGTGAAGTATTTATATTGAATCTGCTTTACATACAAATGAATACTACATGAAAAATAAATGTATCTTTACTTAATTATGAATAAGTATTTATTTTTAATGGTGGTTTCAAGAGAGAAATATCTCCAATAATATATAAAATAACGCTACCCACTAAGATATCGGCCTAAATTTTTTTTCCAACTGCTCACTGAAGAGCTAGTACCACTGACAAATTGACTTGTTTTTGACGGGTGGACAAAATTGTATATTCGACATTATTGGTGAAAACGATTATTTGTTTCACTCACACACTAATTATAAGTAAAATAAATTGACGTTCACATAATCTCAGCTGTTACGAAAGAGACAACCTCTTCATAGTTAACGAACATTTACTGTAACTGAGAAACTTTATGTGCAGCTTGAGATAAATTATTTTTATTTTAAACTGTGCTAATAATTAATATTGTACATTGTATAGATAGCCACCCTCAATGTCTAGTGTTCAGAGTGCTTGTCAACGGAAGGGGAGGTCCTGGGTTCGATTTCAGGTTTAAGCATGGTTGTACATTATTTCTCTCTCTCTCTTTCGCTCTCCTGTATTTGTCCATTCTTTGTATAAATGGTGAATGGTTGCCTACCCAGTAAACAAGTACCTATGGCATGTGTGTACTGAGGAAGTCGGACAACACAATATTACGGTTCAGTTAAAAAAGTAGAGCAGCGCATCCCATACTGCCAGCCTCTCTGGCACAAGACAGCAAAAACATTGTATCTTATGTGGCAGATATCCAAAGTAATCTTATGACGTATATATCTAACTGATACATAAGATTATTATGTTTTTCTTTATAATATTACCTAAAAGAATTTTTGTGTTCAAAATAGTATCCACCTAGTAATTTGATTGTATTTCTCTCTAATAGGATTAATATAGTTTCATAATATTTTAAATAATATTCACAATTATTTATATGATTGAAAACAGCTTTCAAAATATTTAAAAATTTCTTTGATTTTTGTCATAAGAGAATAGACTCAAATGCGCAAAAACAATCTCACACTAGAAACAATTAAGAAATTCAATTTTAGCGAGATAAAATTACTTTATAATGTAAAATATTTTGATACTTTCAAAATAATAAAACAATTATTTCAATGCATAGTCAAGTAAATTTATTTAAAATTCATTCATTTTAATAATTTTTTTATTTGAAAATAATATTTATGCCATAAAGGACTTTTTACAAATGTTTGCCATTTTTTACTAAAGTAAAGATATGAAAGAAATTCTTGTTTGCAAGGAAAAGAAATTTGAAAGAAAATTTTAAACATGATTAGATTTCATATGCACAAGAAGTTTAAAATGAAGTGAAAAGATATACAAAGATACTTTTGCAAAGAAACCGCTGAGGTATGGATAAATTTCATAAAACGTTAATTACAAAATAAAAGGAAATTATTAAAAATAAATTTATTAAATATAAGAACCTTTAAAATAAAATTACTTGAACATGATTAGATTTCACATATATAACAAATTTAAAAAGAAATGGATAGTTTTACAATTTCAACTCAACATAAAAAATAATTTCTCATACAATCGATTATATAAGTATAATTTCTTTACAATCGATTATATTATATTATATTCTTTACAATCGATTACTAAATTCTCATACAATCGATTATATAAGTATAATTTCATAATTTATTTTTAAAAGCATTTAACGTATTCATAAATAGTGATTAGTTCAAATTTTTAGAAGAATTTAAGCTTGTACTGACTTATGCTTATATTTTTGCCTCTTTAAAATATACGTTTCTATATATTCAACATATTATACCAATACGCAATTGAATAAAATTTTCACAATGCAATCTCTTTTTTTCAAAATATGAACAAAAATTATAAAAAGGTTTTTTTTTCATAAAAATTTGAATACAACTGCACTAAAGTATCCTAAAATACATTATACAAAATATATAAAGTTTCAATATATTTTTTTTACCAGTAAATTTATAAATCATTTCTCTTGTCATCTGTAACTACCATATTATAAATTTTGAATTTAGTCCAAAAGTAAAATAAAGAATATAAAAATAAAACTTATAGAATTTCATTTAAAGAAATTTGCTGAAAATAATTTATAATAGTTTATAATTATAGAATTTTCATTCTGTAATTTAATATTATTCATAAAAATATGTTTCTATCAAATGAATGATTAATTCTTTGATCCAAAAATGTAAAAAATTATGACAAATTCGATTATTTCTTGTAATATATGTATGCATATCTTTCATATAAGATATATATAAAGATTACAGAAACACACACATATATACATACATACATACATACATACATATACATACATACATACATACATACATACATACATATACATACATATACATACATATATATATATATATATATATATATATATATATATATATATATATATATATATAAATATATATATATATATATATATATATATATATATATATATATATATATATATATATATATATATATATATATATATATATATATATATATAAAATTTTGGACTACAAGTAGTTTACTTCATTTGCCTCAATTATAAATAAAAAAATTCTGCCAATATCAAAACATTATAATACTACATTATCTCAAATCTCTGTTACGCAATTTGTTATAGATAATTCACAAGATATTAGATATCTGGCATCTATGGTTGCTGCAACTACAAAGGCAGCATTTCAGAATTTAAATGACTTTATTATTTTGGTGAATAGTCAGCGCATGAGGACTGCCATCCAGCATCTCTGAGTAAATGATAAAGTTTGAATTGCAAAAATGGCAATCTGTCCATTTCATTGTAAATATTACCATACGATAAAATATCAAATTTTTGATAGTCTGATACAAATAAAAGACTTTAAAAGAAATTTATTCGGCGCGAAGGTTTAGAAGAAATAGACATGTAATATTTCCTGGCAATTCAAAATTGAGGAATCCAAAAATTTTAGGAATAAAATGTTTGGCAGATCCTTGCTATATATGAACTTTTGCTTCCAAAGTCCAAAATTGCATCATTTTAAAATACACCGTATAGAGCCTTATAGACTACATGTGATCGACATTATTGTTACAGAATTGTCCATCACTGCAAACAAGTTCCATGATATGAATAACTTATTTTCAAGTTTGTATAAAAATCTAAGTTTTCATGAACCTCTAAAGATTTTATGGATCTTATACAAAAAAATGATTATTAAAGCAGGTATAACCTTTGGGATAGTATGAGGTGTAAGCAAATGGTTTTATATATTGAAATTTATTCTAACTGATGGAAAAGTAAAGAAGATGACTTAATTAGCTTTGTACATCAATCAGACCATCTGCATGCACTCACTTTCATTCTGCATTCGGAAGGATTTTGAAAATTTAAACAAGAAAAAGAAACTTACGTCAATAGTAGTTTTAGGGTTACTGTTCTGTTTCGATTTCCTTGAAAGGATGCTGATCTCAGCTAGGAGACGTCTGAGATATTTTAATGGCATTTATAAGACGTCATCATTTTGCACTCCGATCGATTTGAAGATTCCATTTAACTGTCATTTCGTTACTTGATCATGTTTCTTGATGTTAGAAGGTGCTCTAATTTTTGAGGATTGAAGAGTGACATCACTCTTTATATGTACACCCCCCCACACACATATATATATATATATATATATATATATATATATATATATATATATATATATATATATATATAATTTGAAAATAATATTTTAAACTTTTTAAACTGCATTGATGAGAAATCTAGTGAAACTAGAATATATTTTTATTTACCATATATTAATAAGTATTTTATGGTTAGATTATACTTTAGAGTGCCCCATTGATTCCCGCCAAGATGTGATCGCGATTGATGGCCAAGCTGGGCAAAGCCGAAACGTCTTCTGATTGGTTTTGGTCCAGTCGAAGCTCTGATTGATTTATCGTTTTTAGAATTTTGAAAATCTAACAGACGTTGCGTTATTTTTTAATGTTCAACTATACCTGTTAGCACTGTAATCGGCGCGAACAGGAAAAGCGCCAAAAAAATCGCCAAAGGGCACCCTATAGTTTTACCTTTATAATATATGTGAATATACATAATTAGAATATATATATATATATATATATATAACTTAATGTGAGATAAGAAAAATATATTCTGTGTTTACTACTTTTTCATCAATGCAGTTTAAAATATTGTTTTCAAGTTATTGAAACTATTATATTATTTATTCACTTTGTTGGACGTAAACTTGATTTTAAGTGTAATTATAACACGTAGATTTAAATTAAACGATAACAATTTTATGTTTATGCATATTAAATAAGATTTAACTCATTTTAACCATTTTTTAAAGTTAGAATGAAAACTCAAATACTTATTTATTAAAATATATTACCTTGATATATGTGGATAAAACAGACTTTAATATAAAACTATAGGTATTATAATATTTATGGGAGAGAGAGAGTAATTTAACATTCATTGGTAATAATGTGTACAAAATTTATATAATTCATTTAATTCACAAACAAAGTATTGAATTCACATTAAAATTATGATCAATTGGTGTGATGTAATATTCTACCGCCTACATTTTCAAACGCGCGTAATATTTTCAGAACCAAATTTCAATTGATGTTTTACAGTAAAATGTAAGACAATTACAAAACAATGTTAACTTTAAATAATTCATTTTTTTGTTTGTGAAGCTTTATTTTGAAACGTATCCTTTTACTGCATTCACTGTATTGTCGTGTATACCAATCTAGTGTGACATTTTTGTGTATACATCAGTCATGCCATAATATATACATTAAAATGTAAGTTTATTCTACTTAAATCTAAACATCACTGTAAATTGATGAAATATTTATTTTGTTGTTTCCTTAAAAACAATTATTCAACTCACATATTGCAATTTTATGGGTGTTGCATGATACAAATAACAATTTTGAGTGAAAAATTTATGTGAAGCCATTCAAATCTTCTTTCCCAAGTTTTGATGGATGTTTTGAATAAAAGAATGTCTTGTATATACTGTTGACTTAATATATGCATTCATTTCAATGGAATATTGAGTTATGTAAAAACACAAAACACTGAAGGAAATGAATCATACATAAAGTTTATTTATCATTTTCGCAAGCAAGACATAACTTTATCTTGATAATTCATAATATTTGTGATAATCAATGTGATTCATCAAAAAATGTCAAGTTTCATTATGTTCTTTATGTGGAGTACTGAAACTTCTACAAAAGATTAAAACTTTTACTTTTCGTGACGTTTCATTTTTTAAAATTACAATCAAACACGTGGCCAAAAACTATTATCAGAATAACATTTTTGTTTCTAGCACAATTTTTTAATATAAAATAGAGGTTTTTTTTAATTAATGTAAGAATACATTCTTTTATACTGAAAATAATTTAATGCATACTAAAAAAACTAAGATGACCTAAAATTCTGATATTTTTACACCTTTAAGTAACTCTAATTATAAAAATATTTTATTTTAATTATGCATAAATTAATTTATTCACTTATTTACATTTGTGTATTTATTCGAAAAGTGAACTAAATTTACAAATAACTGAATCTTTTCGAAGAATTACTAATAACGTGATAAAAATACATTCAAGTCATTATTAATATAAATAGGCTAGACTAAATATTAACTAACAAAACAATAAGCACAAATAATTTAAATATTTTCAAAGTCCTGATCTAATTGCCTTTTCATGTACAAGTTCATAAATTTATAAAGTCATCAAAAATTTGATAAAAAAAATATTTATTCTTTATTTTACTAATTGTTCACTTTAATAATATATTAAATTTTTTAAACAAATGGGTGTTACACTTAGATTCAAAACTAAAAATGTATTAAATAATAATTAGTATTTTTATTTAAAATCTTCATTGATCATATACATTTGCAGTATGCTTGATAACCATTATTAAGCAATAATTATTTTGTACCCATTAAAATGTTTTTGCAAGTAATTTTGACATTAAATGAAATTTAATGTCGTAGTAACAAAGGAAAATTGAGTAATTATTTTTGATAAAAGAAGAATGATTGATAAAGTCATGATCATATATTATTGATCAAAATCGACAAAAGATGCTTCAGAAAGAATGATACTCACATCATGACTTGTTAATGGATGTAAAGTTATAAATATTATTGACGTTCATTTGCTTAACATGACATTTTTATTGATGAATACCAATACACAAAGGCAAAATTGAATACATGATGGTTAACTAAATCAGACAAAGAAAGGTAATGATATACATGAATATAAAAAGGGGGTTATTAGGTACATAGAATTTCTTAAATTAAATGACACAACTATAAAAATTCATTATTTATGGTTACATCCTTTTACTACCAATTATATGTATTTAAAACTAATGGAGAGAGTGTAATTAAATTACCTTCATGTCATACTGTTTCTGTAAAAAATTTAAATTTTTTTTTTTTTTTTTTTTTTTTTTTTTACTTTTTTTTATGGTTTTTAAATTTAACAGCCACTATAGTATAATATAGGCATTAATTCTCCACACTTTTATTATGAATGAAAATATTACTTGTTTTCTTTTAGGACGGCATATTTAATAATAATATTTTAAAAATGCAAATATATTGTTTTGAAGGAAAACAACAGGAAACAGCCCCCCAACCTTTCTAGTGGTTAGCGTAACTGACTACGGATGAGGAGAACCTGAGTTCGAATCTCGGCTTAGACATGTATGTATTCTCTCTCCAATTTTTTGTCCTTTCCTGAGATGAAGTATGAATGTGGCCCACCCTATAAACGGGTTTGTGGTGGTGTGACGTGGGTAGTTCTACTCGCCTATATGGTGTCCACGAGTAACGATAAATGAGTAGCAGTTTCCAGCCTTGTTGTGGCCTAAAAAAGGGTTAATAACCCAAGTGCCTACCATTGGAAAGGAAAAAATAATTCTGGATATTAATTATTAAATTTAAATTTATTATTATTTTGTAAAAATAATTAAAAAATTGAAATTTCGCATCAAATTGCATGATGAAACAGATTTAAGCATAGATTATACGTCTGACTTCAAATAGTTATATAAGGCTCCTAAAAGAGATTGCTTTAACCAGACAATGGTTCTGAAATATGCATTCGTTCTCATTTTTACAAACAATACTTAATTTTTATTGATATATTAAGTTTACTTTTAATTACAAAATTTTAAATTAATTTAATTTAATTAATAGAAATTTCATTGTGTTATATTTCACCAAGGATATTTCCTAGCTTTAGAGTGTAAGTTAATTACACTGAATTATCTCAATATATCTTTCCATCTAAATCGTTAAACAGATAATTATAAAGGTAATGATAAGCTAAGTTTAATTCTAATAAATAAGATTTCTTGTAAAGTAGTTAATCAAGTGTGATATTAAACCTTGATTTTAAGTATTAAATTATTAATTTTATTAATACGACTAGACGCATTATAATTTAAAGATCTTCTTCATTGGCATTTTGGAATGAGCATTGCGTGAAATTATTATTTAACTTAAAGTAGCTATCACATGAATTACCATTAATTATAAAGTGTACTTCGCTTCAATTAAGCACAATTAAATTTATGATAGTTAACCGAATAACATATATAAAATTTTAATGCAAGTCTGCAATATTTTTAAGAATTAATATGCATTATATTTGAAGAAATTTCATTCAATCTCATAATCTTTCAGTAATTTCGTGACTCTATGTGTTGCAATTTCACATAGTTAAATGACGTAAACATAATTTTTTTAATACAATTTCTAAGGAATTATATATTTCTGATGCCTTTTCATCTAATAATTTAGTTAATTTTCTTCAGTAATAGTTTTAAATATTTTGAGGGTTATATAATTTAAGAATATTCATGATTTTATTTCGCATTTATTAAAAAAAATTAACATTTTCTTTCAGAATGGAATCGTTCTGCTGATTAAATACATTAAAAATATACTTTCAATTTAAAATGCATATGATATATTTTTCTGAAAATAATAATACATAATATAAATAATTTAATTACCGACCATTTTATTATTTTTATAAAAATGATAAATTAATGAAAGATATTATAATAATAGTTAAATATTATTAAACACGTAATTTTTTCTGATTTTTATCAATATGAATAAACCATTTCTTGGACCGCAGCGGCTAGATAGGTTGGGCTTTCTTAAAGTTCCATAAGTTAGTGACTTCGAATCCCAGCTTAGCCGAAGATCCGTGGTGTTCACTAATGGTGACTGGGACTTGTAAAATATGTCTTGGTGACTATAAGTCCATGTTCCCATTCTAAATCAATACTTTTGGGGGTGTTAGGAGCCAGATCTTGGGTCCTCTCTGGCTTCTAACTCTAAATTGGAAGACCCAGATGGTGCTGCCTTCTTTGAGCAGAAGTCGTACTTTCATCTTCGTAGGGAGGTGCTCTGTTCAATCGTCAAGTACCTGATGGGCGGGATATGTAACAACAAAATTATGATGTTTGGAAAGGTGACATTTCGCACTGAGGTAATTCGTTTCTGCTTTTTGTTTCGTTTATTCAGCAGTGAGTTACATTGCGTTAAAATGGTCTTCAACCGAGAGAAAATATTACAGTTTTTCTTTGATAAAGGCAAAAAAGTAAACCAGGTGGGTAAATTGTGAATGGTGTTTACACTCCTAATACCGTAATAGCCAGTTAATTACAATTTATTTTTGTCGATTCCGTTCAAATATTTTTGCTGTTAAGATTACACAACTCCTGGATGCAGCGTTCTAAAAAATGTCGCTAAAATACCAGAAATCATCGAAGTTAGCCCAATATTCGCAGTTGTAACCATTGCCCAGGACCTAAATATATCGAACTTAAAACATCTTTAAGCTTTTTTCACAAAGCAAATCCTGAACAATTACATAAAATCCAGGTAAAAATAATAGATTATTTTCCCTCAAGTTAGTATACTTTATATTTTACATATTTAACTTAATATATTTTAAGCATAGCGCATTAGGCGTATCAGGGCATTTGAGATACAATTCAGAGGTATCGTCAGGGAAGCATTATTACTTATGCACTGTTTTTAGGTTAAAGGTTATTAGTAAGGGATTGGTAAAAATTAAATCAAATAAAAATATATCTCTTTGAACTGAACTAATGTAATAGACCAGTTGAATAATAAAAAATCATTAAAAAAATTAACATCTTTGGATTGATAATCAATATATAGGTATTTCTATTATATTTTATGGCATTGGTATAACTTACTATGTCAATAAATTAATGATAGCAGATTACAGTAGTAAATGTACTATTTTACATAAGTAAATCAAATCTAAATGAAAAAACCCTACCATATTATGGAATCTGAACTGGCAAAATAATATAACTTATTAATAAATTAGGATAACCAATACCAAATTAAGATAATTTATATTTTTTTCCTTTAATTATAAACTTATTATGTAATTATTGAATATTTTAGGAAATTACAAGTTAGTCTCAAAATAAAATACAAATGTGCGAAAATTAAAAATATGTTTCATATTAGTATGCTTAAATAATTTTGTATTTAAAAATATATTTCAAAACCTACAAATAGGAAAACTTGATCCATAGTTTAAATTTATAAAAACCTTTACCTGTACTAAACTGAAAGTCACGATTTTCTGTCTAACAAAATTTCAAGTAAAAAGAATTTTCATTTGCGGTGGGGTGGGGGATCAAATTTTTAAGATTATAATCATCAATCAAGTTAATTCATTTTATCAATCAATCAACCCTTTTTTTAAAAACAAAGTAACTGAAGAACAAATATTTATATATAGAAAACTTTCCTTTTATCTCTAAGGAGAATTCACTGAAAATATTTCCCCTAGAAATTAATATATTATGGTATTGATCTTCAATAAATAAAAATATAACAGCTAAAATAATATTATGTGTTATTCTTCTAAAAAAGTTAGATAAGGTCTAAACTGTGATTTTACATTTAAAATTATTAAGGACACATTTGTGTTTCATAAATTTAGGGAAGTATAATACCTTTAGAAGTTATCTATATAGTTGTAAATGTTTTTAAACATGTTCAAAGCACTTTCATTTCAGAGTTTTGACAGATAATAAGAATGATTTACAAAACGCGCATTTAGTGATATTTAGAATCTAATTATATGTTATTTATAAGCAGCACTTCTCTTTCATTAAGATGGAATATTCAAAGCGAAAAATAGTTTTTTCTGAATGATCAACATTTGATGCTTTATCATTGTAAATAATATCCTTAATTGATTATTATTTTTGTTCTGATGCTTTTTTCAATGATTTTAATATGATGGTTGGTAATTTGGAACAGCAGTTTACAGTCACTTACATAAAAACAAACATATTTTATGACTAAAAGAACCAGTAAAGGATTTTTAAGCACATTTAAAAACAAAGAAAAGCATTTTAATCTAATAGTTTAAATTACTTATATTTAGATGGCAGTGATAATCTTGCAGAAATTAATTTGGAAGTTCAGAGAAAACTATATATCAAATATGACTTTATTCTTTTGTACTTGTTCGATTGTTAATGTACTATAATCCATTGCATTCGTATCTGATCACAAAAGAAGCTCAAATCATTCTCACTCAAATGTTCTTTATAAACAATTACAATGATATACTATGTAACTTTTTTTATAATATATATATATATATATATATATATATATATATATATATATATATA
>JAPDSC010050720.1:28610-44481 GCA_026290005.1 Latrodectus geometricus | reverse complement strand
TTCAATTTCAGCTAGGACAGTCATCATTTCCTCAAAATTAAGACAAGTCTTACCCAATATTTTCTTCAAAGGCTCCTTGACACTTCTCATGAGCCGCTCATAAAAACCACCCCACCATGGGGCATGAGGAGCAATAAATTGCCAGGTGATGTTATGTACTGCAACAAAGTTTTTTAAATCCGGATCATTCAAAATTTGAGAAAAGTCCCTCAAAATGTTGTCTACGGTTCTAAAACTCTTAGCATTGTCTGAAATGATGACCCTACAATTTCCCTTTCTTGCCAAAAACCGTCTTAAAGACAAAATAAAGCTTTTAACAGACATGTCAGTTATCAATTCTATATGCAAGGCCCTCGTGACCCCACATGTGAATAAAGCTATATAGGATTTTTGTTGAGTGTTCCCCGAACGAATAAAAACTGGACCAGTGAAATCAATTCCTGACACTGTAAATGGGGGACTTTCAAGTACTCTAGTTTTAGGTAATTGAGCAGTTATTTGTTTAGCAGGCTTGACAGAATATCTATTACATATCAAACATGATTTCAAAACACATTTCACCACTTGTCCACCCTTTGGAATCCAATATTTGTTTCTAATTTGAGCAAGAGTTCCTGACACCCCACTATGACAAATTTTGTTATGTTCTTTTAAAATTAACAATTTAGTAAACCTGGAATGTCTGGGTAGAATAATTGGATGAATTTCATCGTCTGACAAACTACTTTCTTCGAGTCTACCTCTCACACGCAAAACATGGTTTTCATCACAAAATGGGGCTAATTTAAAAAGAGAAGATTCCTTTGGAATCTGTTTACCCTTTTCAAGACATTCTAATTCGGAAGAGTAGACAAGCCTTTGTTCATATTTAATCCATTCTAATTCTGCACGAATAAGTTCAATTGCAGTATAAGGTCCCATTTTAACCTGCTGCTTCTTCAGTTTACTCACAAATCTTTTGACCAATACAGAAATTTTCAAAACCCTTGTAAGGCTACTATAGTTATTTAAATCAAAAATGAATTGAGCATCCTTAATAATACATTCGTTTTGACTTGTATTTCCACATTCCTTTCGTAATTCTAGATCCCAAGAGGGATTTTCAGTTGGAGGTTTGCAAGGCCAAAATTCACGGGGTTGACTTAACCAAAGTGGTCCTTTCCACCATAAGACATTTTCCGCTAAATCATAGCCAGAAATGCCTCTAGAAAGGATGTCTGCTGGGTTTTCCTTTCCAGGGCAGTAAGCCCAGTTATTACGATCTGTTAAATGTTGGATTTCTTCCACTCGGTTTTTAACAAAAGTTTTAAACTTAGTAGAATTACTTTGAATCCAACATAAAGTTATAGTAGAGTCAGTCCAGAAAAAAGGAGATACATTATACTTATTGAAGCATTTACCTACTTGATGGGTTAATCGTGAAGACAAAAGAGCTCCCATTAACTCAAGTCTAGGCAATGTAAGGCCTTTTAATGGAGCTACACGACTCTTGCAACAGATAAAACTAACAAAAATATTACCATCAGTTGATATGGCTCTAAGATACAGCACAGCTCCATAAGCTAACATAGATGAATCTGAAAAAGAATGAATTTCAAATGATATAAATTTACAATTCAAATTTGAAAAATAGTATCTAGGAATCTGAAGTGAGTCTAAGGTCTTCAGTTCATTGCACCACGTCTGCCATTTGTAATACAGTGAATGTGGAAGTGTATCATCCCAGTCTAGATTGTTGCTCCAAATTTCTTGAAATAGGCACTTTAACTTGATGACGAAAGGTTCCTTATATAAGCAGTCGTTAATAGATAACTCATTTTCTTCATGAGATGATCCGTCAAATACAATTCGAAGACGAGTAGTTGATTTATCTTCTCGAATGACCGCATGATGAGGTAAGTAAAACGATGGTTCTTGACTCGGTAATTCCGCATCACACGACGACTTCTCAACAACACCTTCCTCGAGATACCCATCTATTACCTTCTTATAATCCTCATAAAAAGACAAGTTTCTACGAAATCTCTTCACTAAAGACCCAAAACGTTTACGAGCACATTCTCTATTATCAACCAATTTTTCTTTCATCTCTGCCTTCCAAGGTAATTTAACACAATATCTCCCATCAACAAATCTAATACTATCATTAAATGTTTGCAATATTTCCTGTTTTTTCACACTCAAGCAATTTGCCTCTATTTTTTCAATGCCCAAGTTTTCTAGTTCCCAAAACCGTGTCAGTTCAGCTGAGTCAACCTTTAGATCACTTTGAACTAAGTTTACTAAAGCGGATTCACTCACTTTATTACATTTCCCCTGCAACGACCATCCAAGTTCAGTGTTAACAGCTACCAATGACGCATTTAATTTTTCAAATCCTTTGACTAACTCCCAATAATAATCTGATCCCAACAACACTGAAATTTGACAATTACTAGACAATTCTCGAACATTAAATGTCAAATGATATCCCCTTTTCTCCATCTCAGCATGAGCACTTAGATCTGGAAAATTTATTGCAGCTTTCGATATTTCCTCAATTTCTAAAGCCTCAATCACCACCTCATGTCCATTCAAAACATTTCGCAACTTCAACTCTACTCTGCGACAGACCTGCAGCCTAGGAGTCTTAGCACCAAAACTATAAATATTCAATTTCTCTAAGCCCAAGACCTTTAATCTCAATTTTTTAGAAACACTTTTTTTCACAAATGTTCTTTCACTACCGTTGTCAAAAATACAAAACCCAAAATCTGACAACTCTTTGCCTACTATTTCCACCTTCACACATTGCAATAAAATTCCTGTTCTATTATTCCTCATAAAATTTGAAGAGGTAGAAACGATCTCATTAGATTTTGTATTTGTGTCGTGCTCGATCCTTTGCCTTTTGGAATTTTCTAATTTAAAACATATTGCGCGTGCGTGCTTTCCGTTACAGAAAGCACAACAGGCTCCTTTACACACTTTTAAATAGCAATTTAAATTGCAACATAACAAGCATCTTTTGTCTCTTATAAGTTTATCTCTATTTTTTTGAGCGTTCGAATTTTCACAGAGATGGCTCAAGTGACCTTGACCGCAAAAGATACAAGTGTTTGCACTGGCACTAGTCAGCAAATCATGAGCAGAAGAATATTTATTGCTATTGGGAGCGCCGAAGTTTCTACGATTGGGTTGCTTAGTCTGGTTAAGTGGCTCCTTGGGAGGGGGGACAGGAGAGTGTGTACGAAAAGTTCTCTCTCGTGCAATAATTGCCCTATGCAGAAGATTCATCAATTCCTCTAAATTATGATTACTACTAGAAATCTGATTTTTGCTAAACTCTAAAGCAAGATCACTGGGGAAAAGTTTTAAAATTATCGCGCAAAGCATTACACTATAGTTTTCTGATTTTACCCCTAAACTCTCAAGTGAACGAATTTGAGTTTGACATTTAAAATATAAATTTCTCAACTCATGTAAGTTAGAAATATGCTTTAACGGTTTCATGTTTAACAATTTAGATACATGGGCATTAATCAACACATCCTTTTGACCAAAAGTGTCTTTAATTAATTTTACAGCTGATTTGTAATTTTCCGCAGTAATAGCGAAACCTTTGATACAAGAGAGAGCTTCTCCTCCTAGAAAACCAAACAAATAAGAAAACTTTTCAACATCTGACAGGGCAGGATTATTGTCAATCGAATTTTCGAATTGATTCCAGAAGTTTAAATATTCAGAAGGCTCTCCGAAATAAGTTTGCAATTTCAATTTAGGCAATTTGGAATTTATGTTTAATCTACCATAACTATTATTTGTTACGAGTGGGACATTTGTATTTTCATCTTTAACTGCGGTTTGCAACAATTTTATTTTATTTTTTAATTTTATAGAGTTGAAAATAATAATTTCATTGCATTTATCAATCTGCTCAATTTCCGATTCAATTTCAGTAGTCTCAACGAAATCTTCGATTTTACTATCAACAGCTTTGAGCTGTTCGTCTTTACATTGCAATTGTACTACGAAACTTTCTAATTCATCGACCTCAACATTTGATTCACTCAAACGATTTTCTATTTTCGAAATTAATCTTGTAAGCTGACTTCTATGTGCGGTGCGCTGTTTTTTAAACTTCTCTAATTCTTTTTTATCTGCCATTCTAGATACAAGTATTGCAAACAAACTTACATTAATAAAATACACATTAATCTATAAATAGTAGAACAAACAATAACACATCATAACCAAAGAAATTCAAACAGACACTTTGAACCCTTGAAACTCCAACAAATTATTTCAAACAAATATCAATTATCAACAAATCCTCACACAAATACTATACTCAATTTACGAATCAAATTAGCAATTAATAATTCAAACAATCATACGAAACCTCCAAATTTTCGGAATGAAAGAACTAAATCGACAACAAATATAAACTGATAACTATCCTAACATATTTTCAATTTCGAAACTGTTCCACTTAAACGAATTTCAATGTTAAACAAAATTACTACAACTTTAGAACATTACCAGTTATATTTCAAACAAACTACAAAACTATTCTACAAACCGAAATGAATTTCTTACTCACCCCACCAAGAGTCATTCTTTGTTGTTACGATTTCAAAGTATTCAAATCCTCGGGTTTCGGCACCATGTTTACGAATCAACTAATTCAGTAGTCGAATCAAATGTTTTCTTCTGAAGTATGTGAGATTTGTGAAATTAAAACTTCTATTGTAAACGAACACACACACACACACATTTATTCACAAACATTAATTAACACGTTACAAACAAGGTTTACAAATACATCTGAATATAAGTTTGGAGCGCACACTCGCTCGTTGCATTCTTTCTTACATACCACTTGAGTTCCCACTTGAGTTGCCACTTGAGTTCTCTCAAGTACATGTGTGGCGGAAACGTTGCCAGTGAATTCGCAACACTAATAAGGTTCATGTCTAAAGCTGTAAGTATTTCTCTTAAGTAAAGAAAATCATCAGAAAATTAAAAATATTAATCTTTGCTTATTGTCATTATAATATAAGAAATATATTCATTTCTTATATTCCAAAAATAGAAAAATGGAAAATCCAAAAGAAATAAAAATAAAAAAAACATTACTATTTTTTATTGTTAAGAAAATACTAATTATATTTAATTTTCAAATATTACTAGAAAATATAAATATTGTATAAATTTGCTTATTAAAATATGATATTATTTTATGAATGCTTGTATACCTCACTGATCTTGCTTTGTTTCTTACTGTGACTGGTTTTAATAGTTGAGGGAGTTTAATAAATTTTTCTAATTTAAATTAAAATTTATAAAATTTTAAAATATGATTTCTGATATAAAATATCAAATATCTAATAAAAACCACAAGAAATCTAGCAACTGGTAATTCAGTTTATGCATTTCTTCTGTAGAAGAACTTATAATACTTTAAAAATAGCATTATTCATTTTTATATGTTGTGTGATCATGTTTCTTCATAACATTAAAATTATTCTTAAAATCTTTTTATGTCTGATAAGTTTTAAATTGAATGTTAATCTTGAGTTGAGAATTGTTTTAGATTTTCAAATCAAATAAAATAATCTATTTCACTTACTTAAAACAATTTATAAACTTTCCATTTTAAAAATTGGTAAAAATATTTCTCTTTTTATTACTGTGGAAAGAGCAAGCATTGTGCACTTTAAAAAATAAATATAATCACAAGTTTTGTATTTACTATTTAAAACGCATAATGTCAAACACGAAATATCGTTAAAATGCATTTCCTTTGGAAATTTATCCTTAGAACACATTAAGTTTTTTTTAAGGAATTACGATATTTTTCAATATTGCGCTAATGCAAATTAATCTTTATTTTGTTTCACATATAATATTTTGTCATCGAATACAATAATCTTTATTCGTCTTAAAGTTTGAAGAAATCTCCATTCGAAATATACTTGAAGCATTGAATTATATTATTATAACCACCTCATTAATTACATTGCAATAAAACAAAAACTGACAAATAGTTCTTTATTTCTTAGATGAAGACTTTTTGGTAAATAAAAAAATAACCTAAAAGCCAAAAGCTATAAAGCTACTTTAAAGTTTTCTGTTTATTTCCTCTTTCTGTAACTCACTCTTATATATAAATTTACTTTTCTTGTTCACACTTAGGCATTTAAAATTTAGTTTCTTATAAAAAATTAGGATATTTTTAAATACAATTTACCTAAATTTATCATGGAAAAGTTGAAATAATATATTTCATAACTTTTTTTTATTGTAACAAACAAAATTAAAATCTATTTTATCATATGCAACTAGATGTAAAATTTGTGCAAATGTTTGAAAAATTAGTTTCAAATATTTAATACAAAGTAAAGTGTATGATTTAATTTAAAAATACTTTGCAATTATTAAATCTTTAGAATAACAAAATATTCATATTTTTTATGAAAATATTTTCTTTATTTAGATTCAATTAGATAACAAAAGGATTTTTCTACAAAAATGAACATTTAACCATTTGAGTTCTGAAGAGAATTCTTATATATATGCTAAAAGTGTGGAATGATATGGGTAGTAATTTAATTAACAAAACAAGAAAAGCGCCATCGCGCTTTTCCGCTTTTTTGGCGCATAACAAGCGGAGCGCTTCGCCGCATTTAAACGGTTAAGGCAACTCATAGTCTAATATTTTTTAAACTTAAATAGTATGTCATGAAATTTTTTTCACATTATTGAAGATGAATGAAAATTTAACAATTTACATTATAAAACACTATTTTTTCGGTATTTTATTTGAATTACTTAATGTTATGCAGTTATTAAATAAGGATTTATGTCTTATCAAAAGTGATCTTTAATACAAAATTTATTTTCAAAAATCATTTTATGATCAATACTTTAATAAAGAAAAGTATCCCTAAATCTAAACCTTATAAAGTATGATTATTTTAAATGACTTTGTAGTTTAATACCCGACATTTATTTTTAAAAATTACACATGAGATTCTGTATTCCTTATAATTTTTTTTAATCTCTTACATACAAAAGAGTAACTAAATAATGTACAGTTAGAATTATGTGCAAATTCAAATCTAAAAGCAAGCCTTGAAAACATTTACAATTGACGTAATCAGCAATTCATCAAAGTGAGGAAAGATGTCAGAGCATCACAGTAATAGTTCATTTTTTCTAAGTGTTCTTGATAGTATCCTAATGAATAAAAATTGACAAATAGGTTGCTTCATGTTCCGTAGTAATTTTGATACTTGATTTTTCACTTCGCCAATAAATTGAGAGCTTTAAATGAATACCATATCCCAATAAAATTCTATTCCTACCTGCGTCAAAATAAAATTTCTAACCAGTAGATGACTGAGGTAGTCTATGTCTTATCCATACTACAATAAGTTTATAGATCTGCCTCAGTATCAGCAGTAGACAGGTCAGCTCCAGTATGAACAATAGACAGATAAGCCTTGGTGTTGTGGGAAAACTCGGTATATAAAGAAACACTGAGCTAACCCAGGCTCTCGGAAAATAGTGTAGACTTGTTGAGAACAAATCAGAAAGACAAAGTTAAATAATACAATTTTATTATATTATTAAAATTTAAATATTTACATTGAAAATTCTTGATTAATTATCTTGTCAATATACAAATTTGATCAAATTATATTTATGAAACATTGTGGCCAGGATCCTGAGGAAGAGATTAAAAAGACTCACCCTCCCTTACAGAATACTCTTACATTACCCTTGGTAGGTAACTTTAGTCGCTCAGGTTTCTTTAGATTCTTAATTCATTATTTCATTGCTCCGGTATTCCCGGTGAACTGGTCTGTTCCATCACTCTCCTTTGTAGGTTTGCTTCATCTCTGTTACTTTCTCTCCATTATCGGAGGACTATAGTATTTCTTTATCTCATCGGAGGCTAATTCCTTGTTCTCCATGTCTCTCGGTTCAACTCCTTTACTATATAGTTGTCTTCATTTCTCCTCCCACTTCTTCTATTGGTTATTTTTTTTTATCATAAAATGAATATGTAACTTCTAGTCTTCCAGGGAATGGTCAGAAATCTCCCCTCCAAATCCTTGATAGACAACACACAAATACAAAAGAGAACATTTTTACATTACATGGAACCCCATGCATCCCAAGGGGAAAAGGACCCTGGGATGTAAAACTGCTATTACTTTCACTGCAGTTTTCAGGTGCAATCTTAAAACGTCTAGTTTTATTTCTTCATGATACTTGTCTCATTGTATTTCAATTTTTATGTATTTCCTTTCTTTTATATTTCAAACACTACTGTCGAAAGGAATTGTTATTGAATTCACTGTACAATAAAACATGTGTTTCCTCTCCTGCTTCTTTTATGTCGTTTGCAGTACGACACTTGGTATAACTGATCATCCATAGTTCTAAACTGGTACGCATCAACAAGCAACCTGCCATACAAAAATAAAATTCTCTCTTCTCAGAGGTTCCGAGTCATCATCCTTTGATAGTTTCCATGATGATTGCGTGAATTAGAAATAAAAAATTACCATAGAGATACGAGCATCGTCAATACTGTCCGACAAAATGTAAAAAAAAATATTTGACGTGATTTATAAAGATTCACATTGTTGCATGTCTGTAGTAGAGTTGCGATTGAGTCATCAAAATAAAAAACTTAATCATGTATTAATTAATATTTAAAGTAAAACAATTATTATAGCTTTAAAAGTAACAAAATTTCTGAAAATAAGCTACTATGGTTAAAAGTTTTTCTAATAAATTTCAAGTAATTGTAACATCACGAAATAAAAAACAAAATTGAAGGGAATTGATTTTAATTTGAAATTAAAAACTTCAAAATGAAGTAAATTAATTTTTTTAACTTTCACCATTGTTGTAAAAACATTGTTTCGATTTATCCTATAAAAATGAAGGTAAATGATTAAGAGCTATAAAATGAAAATTGTGGATTGAACAAAAAACATTTTCAATCTTTTTAGTAAAGCAAATCGAAAAAACAGTTAAGTTAAACATATTAATGTGTGTGTGTCTATATATGTACATATATATGTATATTATATGTATACATATATATTATTCCTTTTTAGTAAAATTGAAAATGAAATCATGAACTATTTAAGAAAAATAACTATCTAATCCTACGAAATAACGAATTTATATATTTTTAAATTACAATAACTTGTGAGACGAGCATAAATGTTAGTTAATATTTGCTTTATTACATTGTTTATGGAATTCTTGATAAAGGTAGTGTGAATTTTGTTCATATTTTTATAAATATGCTATATCTTGTATATTCAAAAATGATAATTTAGGTATAGTTATAAAATAAATAATGCAAAAATTATTAAAGTTTTAATTCAGAATATTCATAAAATTTTTATTCAAACATTATTTCATATTCCTTTTCAGTTTATCTGTGTTGAAATTATGAAAATAGTTATACAGTATAATGCATGTTTATTCATAAGCCAAAATTACTGAAATACTTTTCGCTTGGATTTCATTAAATGATAATTTACTTTTCCTCAGAGATTCAAAAAATTTTTTCAAAATGTTAATATTTATGTGATCAAGTTAATTTTCATAAGTAAAGGAGAAATAATTTTGTTATATACATGTATACTCATTTATTCATTTCAAATTTTTTGAAATATGGACTCAATACCGTAAAATAAATTTAATATAATTTAATTTAGATAACAAGCTTTCTTCCAAATAGAACATTTAAACCGATATTTCAAACATTCCAAAAATACATTCATTTTACAGTTTAAATGTTTTCTGTGGTAAGATTAGTATTAAATTAAATTACAAGAGAATCTCGAAAATAGAATATTACTTTCTGTATAAAAATTATTCCTTACACTAATATGTAGATCCATAATTGCCATAATAAATAGTGAAAAATTCAAAACTATTATTACGTAATTTATTATATAATGTACGTAAACATACGTTTCTTGTCTAGATTTTTTCAATTTTTTTTTTCTTTTTATTATATTTTCTTCATTTTATGTGAAATAATGTATTTATTAATATTAGACAAATCAAAGAATATTTTATTGTTAATACTGTGTTAATTCATTAAAATAACCTATAAAATATGAGCAAAGTAATCTTAATTATAAAAAAAGGTTTAGATTTTAAAAATAAATTAAATGATTAAAATATTAGAAATTTATTTATCACAAATATTTTAATTAGAGATAAATTAACTTACCATTTTGTAATTACAAAATTACCATTTTTTTCTAAGGAAACTCAAATTTAGATTTAAGACATTTCAGAATTTTAAAGTTCATCATGAAAATTATAACATTTATTTACAATTTATTTCATAAACTAATTAACGAAAACTTGTATAAATTAATATGTTATCAATATTAATTAATATAATAAATTTTAATATTTTTTATAATTCTTGTATATTCTTTAACTTTATTTTTATAAATTTCGTATATTCCAAGCTTTTTTTATGAATTAGCAGTTTACAATGCTTCAAACAGCTTGTAAATAATTTTAGATCATGACAAATTTAAGGATGGATTTCTCGCAAACATTTAAGGAGAGAAGAATAAATAAAATTCACTTTGTTCGAAAATAATATGGAATTCTGGTTAAAAAAGGGTTTTATGCAGAGAATTATTTCGTGCAATGGTTTTAAAGACTATAAAATATAATTTCATTAATACTAATTTATTAGCCAATACAATTAATATTTTTACAAGAATAAATATTTCGAACGATATCTTAAATAGAAGTAAAATATATTCAAATTATATTCAGATGCTGACAAAACATAATTAGATCTATTCATTTGGGATTTTAAACTCGAATTTTTATAATTTAATAGACTTTTATAGCTTTTGATAAAAGAATGCTTTTAATTTTTTAAGTTATAGTTGGACAAATATTTTAGGCAAAAAAATATAGATCTAACATGAAAAACAGCAAAATCTATTTGTTTTACAAATTTCATTTATTAATCCTTACCAATAGTTTTATGAAATATTTAATCCTTATAATTCTTTAATTTCCCCCCCCCATTTTTAGGTATTTAAAAGAAATTTAGAGCACAATTTCATAGTTATCAAGAAATAAGTTTGAGAACACTAACACGTATCTTAAAAAACGTTATATTTTTTTCAAGAATTTAATAGTGTTTACTAAGTATCTTTTAATTGTTCTGTTACACTAAGTTACAGAATGATTACTTATTACTGATATATACGGGTGAACATAGATTACAGATAAATAACCTCTGTCATTATCGCTGAGAAACATTAAGAACAAAGTTAATCAACAGCTGCATGGTTTGAATATATGTGAACAAAAATGCTTTAAATTTTATCTTTTTTATCATTTTCCATCTAAATTCATTTGTTATTTAAATCATCTTAAAGTGGTTAATTTTTAGTAGATATTCTATTAATTTTTATCTGCTCTGAAAATAGAAAAAACGACTTTATCTTCTATATTTTTTGAATCATATGTTACTTTATATATACATCTATTATTTTAAAAACAAATCATTAAATTGTTCATTCTTGACGATACTTAAATACTTTTTAAAATATTATCTAAACTTTATGTGAAGAAGAGAATTCGTGAGTTATAAACAAAACTTACATGCTAGTATTGAATAACTAAAGTACAAATTGGAACGGGGTCTAATTCCCACTATGAGTTTGTTTAATTTTAATTAATGTGCAACTGTTGAACTTTTCATATTCAGAATGCAACTGAATATGCAACGTTACCACTCCTTATATGATGTGTAATAAAAAGATTAACATAATTTTATTTTGGCACAATTTCCCAACTAGCTCAACGGAACTTCTATTTAACCAATACTTTGAACTAATATTTTCCTGCAGCCATTAACCATGAGTAATACTGTAATCAAATGTCTATAAAAGTACATATTGTGGTACTTATAATTTATATGCATAATTGAATCCTATGTATTGTCACAAAGCATACCAGTGCTATTTTAAGATGCCATTAAATGTATTATTGAATTATAGCATTTTTTATTATGAATAAATCAGAGTTTATCAATTTTATTTTATACGGGAATCATTATTTATTCAAATATATATAATTTAAGGCTCGTATGAAAAAAATTCAGATGTAATTTTAGGGAAATTATGTGAAATGGCTTTTTATTTTCTGTAAGTCTGTATGTATTTGGAAATGTATCTTTAAGCTACACCAAAAGTATTTACTTGGAAAGTAAATTAGGCATAGTTTTCTATTGTTAAGAGAAATATTTTTGATATGTTTCCTTTCATCAATTTTCCTTAATTCTTCTAAGGAAATACTGAATAAAAGATATTTTTATTACAATATAATTTTTTTCTACTTTCTTTTCAGATACAATATTATTTAATTTATAAGAATTATTACTTAATTGTTGAAAACTTATTTTAAAACTACAGTTTAAAATGAATTCAAAATCGCTAAAAATATCCCTGCCAATCATATGAATATAATTTGAGATCTGTATCACTGAGTGCCAGAGCATAAACTATATGTGTATGATTTTTTTTTAATTCAAGATACATGACAGTTATGTTTTTATATCAACTTAAATGTTACACATTAAAATCTTCAATATGTATTTTCCATGCAGAAATTTGGTGTTATTTATTTTCTAATTTAGAGTGTACATTTTTGATTAAATATCCGATGTTAAAACTTTCAAGTGCAACTGAACTGAAAGCAACATAAAATATTTGTAGAATTATTTAAGGAGTTAACCATCTACCAATTTATCAGTCTTGGCTAATATTAAAGGATTCAGTTCTGTTTTAGCAAATTTTTAAGGAAGATTGAAGTATGAAACAAATTTATGCTCCTTAATAATTTCTTACTCTAATTTAAGAACAGTGTTAATATTGTGGATGTTATTAAATATCGGCATTTAATTGTTCTGGTGAATATCATTATGCAATATTATTCATGAAAAAGGAAATTTAAATTTTAAACTGAAAAATAAGGATAAATTAAAATTTAAACAGTCAAAATACATATTTATAAAATAAAAATTATTTTTAACATTGTAATTTTTTTAATAGCTGATTATACTTATATAATGCAATGTCGCTTTTCATCTCTTTAAGGTAAGCATATTTTGAAATAGATATATAAGCGCTTATTTTATTGTGTTGTTGTTTAATGTTTTATTCATCTCTGTGAATATATATTCTTATACTAAATCAATTAACTAATATAACACTTTCTTGTAGTTAAGTCTAATTAACAAGAAGAATTTGTTAACTAGGTATAACAATAAGATATCAATAAATTACTTAATAATGTAATCTAATTTAATAATATTCAATATTGTAAAATAATATTAACATAATTTCCATTGCTTAAATTTATTGCAATAATTTCTTTAAAGATTTCTTGTAAGTTTTAAATAATAGTCTTTGCCAATAACATTTATTTAATATGAACGTTTGAGCTTTTCCTTTTTGGTAACAGGGAGATTAAATTATTAGTGTTAGATAAACATTTTATAAGTACATATTAGAATTCTCTACTTTTTAAAATCTCATCTCAATTTCTTATATAAAAAAAGAATGTTTAATGTTAGTAATACAAAAAACAACTATATACCAATAACTATACGTTCTAATTGCAAGCAAACGACTTTCATATTTGTTAAAATAAATATCTCTATGGAGACTGTTAACCGATACTATTAGTTACTCTATACGCGTATGTGATTGGTGTAAAAATGCTTTATATTATCATAGAAAGAATCGTTGCCATATTTATATTTCAAAATCTATGTCACTCTGAGTATTTTAAGTTGTTTAAAATCTCTTAAAATATTTAAGTAATATATTAATAATATATAATCGCAATGAACAAATAGCTGTTTTAAAACTTAATTATAGCCCTGCTACTGCAATTAAGATTAAGAACACTTTATAATTAAATAATTCCCAAAAAATGTGATAATGTTGTTGGATTACTTTTTATAAATTTAAATGGAAGTAAATAACTAGTTTTATATTTAAAGAATAAAATATGTATTCTTAAATTTTTTGCTTTTTTATTTTTTGTTTTATATAACTTTTGTTTGGATAACAGAATTTCAATATATTTTTTTCCAATAAACTTTCAAAAATTTAATTATTACCCTGATCGTACTTATCAACAAAATTTTTCATATTTTAATAATGTCAAGAAACTTCTTTAAAACATAATGATTTACAATGATAAGTGAAATGATACCTTGCTATTTAATTACTGAAGTGAGGTCACATACACATGAGTGTGGTCTATACATGAATGCATTTTAGATCAATTATCAACTTTTCAAATAAATTATTCTTTGGAAGCTAAAATTATTAAGAACATTATAAAGTTATTATTTATAACTTTTACAAAACATTTTTGTTTTGTTCATTTTTTGAATGACAGCAATTTATCATATTTAGAAATTCTTTTTTCAAACATTAAAATATTATGAGCTTTATTTTAAGTGCATGTTTCACTATATTTCTCAGATGAGAAATCTTAACAATTTTTAGAACTGCTTTAAGTGTCATTAATAATAGCTTTGATAAATTATTTTTACTAAGAATATTTTATTTCTTCAAGAGTTTAAATGATATTTATACTTGGTTATTTTCAACTGCATTGGTTGAAAAATTTCAAAACCTTCTATTTTTCCTAAACTAAATAAGACAAATTATATTTCTAAAAAAATCAGCTGGATATAAGGAAAGAAAATTCTGTGTATTTTTTTTGTTCTTTGAAAAATGTACGTAGTATTCAATGAAAACTCTAACATACTGCTTTGCAGTATCCAAACAAATTTTACCATAAAATCGTTCAAAAAGATTCAGATAAAATTATAAGGTTTCTTGTTTTAATTGAAAATGACATTCCATCGAAAATGACACAATTTATTAAAAGGAGTAGTCACTTTTCAAACGAGAAAATTTGATTCTTGTATCTTCAAGATTTTCTTGTATTACTGTTAGTGAAACATGTCGGCTGAATAATGATAGAAAACATGGGTTATTCAGTTATTTCTGCTTCTTAGTCTAAATAATTTTGCTTCTTAATCTAACTCATTACTTATTATATTTGCATTTCATTAATTCCTGTTTTAAAATTACGCCACTAATTCCAAACGTATAAAGTTTGATGCAGATTCGAAAGCTAAAAGTTTAAAATTAAAAGCTTGAAAGAATAAATTTTTCTTTAACGGAAAAAATCTTGAGTGTTAACCAATTTTATCTTTTTAAAGTTGTATATTTTGTTTAATGTTGTATTAGCCATAAAATGTTCTTTTTATGTTTCTTAATTGGATACAGAAATTCAATTGATTATAAACATATAATTTGCTTTGATACTGCTTTTCTCTTAAAACTCATTGTGTTTTGTTATAATTGCCACTTTTATGTTTTCATTATTGGTTCAGGCATAAATAATGTTAGGATGATGAGGACGAAGAATAATTTTATTAAAAAGACAAATACTTGCACACTTTTAAAACTTGAATTTATTTTACTTACTTCCCCTCTATAAAGATATATCTATCTTCTTCAATTTACATGAAAATAAATTCTTAATTTATATTATGAATCTTCTTTATGGGTAGTTTTTTGAAAATTGTTTTGGCTTATAAAATTTCATCTTTTATTCACATAAGGCTCCACAATGCGAAGCAACCAGTAATATAAATGCTAACTTAGTTGAGTGTACATGTAACTTCCACGTTATCTTCTTTCATTGATAACTAGGTGGTTGTGAAAATAATAGAGTTGGAACTTTCAATGTAGTTATTTTGAGTGTTCCCTTCCTCAAT
>JAPDSC010050720.1:0-13610 GCA_026290005.1 Latrodectus geometricus | reverse complement strand
TTAATGCAAAATTTCCTTTTATTTTTTAAGAAAAGATAATAAAAACTTACGTTTATATTTTTCATTTAAAAATGGGAAATTTCTATATATTAAACACATCTGCTTTAATTTAATTTATTAATTTGATTATTTATAGTTTTCCGTGACAATATACTTATAGTTCTGATAAATCTTTTAATAAACAAATATTTTACGTTGTAGCATTATATTTACTAAAGTATACAATAATTGTTTATCATAATATTATTACCTATATTAAATTTTATTTGCTGATAAAAAGAATTATTATTGTAAAGAAAGGCAAAACAGTTTTCCTCAACTATTAAATTAATTACATAAGTAATTGATGCTGCAAAGTAGTTAAATATGTTTCTTTCATCACTGGATTGCGAAATGTACTCGACAAAATATCCTGTTATTAATATACGTTTACAGGATTTGGAATTAATTATAAATGCCTCTGCAATATCAATGTACCAAAGACCTTTGCTACATAATTTGTCCTTTAAATGTATTTTAATTTGTATTTTAACAAATCAGAATCCACTCATCTAAGCAGATTTTTGAGAATCACTTCTTATTTTTGTTAAGTATTAAACTGGGGAAAAAATAATCCATTATTTTTTTGGTAGACGTCTGTAGTGATCGATATCTCGTGAGGTATCTATCAAACAATTTCAGATTTATGCTAGCTGAAAAGGTAACATTTGACACAAAAATATCCTTTTGCGGTTTTTTGTTTGATTAATTCAGTTACGAGTACAAGGTTTTACAAATGGAAGACAACAAACAGAAAATTCGATACATTTTCGTTTTTCTCTTGTAACGGCGAAAAAGGTAGCCGGGTGGCTAAAATTGTGAAAGGTGTTTATCGTCTTATACGAGTATAAGACTGTAACAACCAGTTAAGTACAATTTTTGTTTCGTCAATTCCGTTCAGGTATTTTTGACGTTAGAGATGCACCTCGCATGTGGATACAGCATCGTCGAAAATGTCTATAAAATATCAAAAATGATCAAAGTTAACCGCATGCCAGCAGTCGTAACGCGCAAGACCTAAAAATCTACATGAAAGCTGTTTTAAACCTTATTACAAAGTGAATCCAAAAGAAGTTACATAAAGTTCACGAAAAAATAATGGATTTCTTTTGCTCCAACCTAATATATTATGTTATAAAACTTTCGAATCTAAATTTGTAATACATACTGACCAATGAGGTTTATACTGCAAAAAGATCAATTAGAATTGATATTTTTTCTGAAATACTGTATGAATCAGAGTGTTTCATGTGATATACAAAAATGTATTAAATATTGAATAAAAGAAGCGTATGTTATATTCTCTAGTGGGGAAACAATGGAATTTGTTAACTGAAATGTTAGAGTAATTCCGATGATTTCATCAATATTTGAGTCTTATAGGGAACTAATCTCAATTGGAATTTAATATTTCACTAAGCTTTTCCTACATTTCTCAGAAACATGAGAAGTAGACATGCTTTAAGATTTATACTATAAATATTTACAGATGAAAAGATACTATAAAATTTGAACTACATTTTAGAGAGTAAATAGAATTTTTTCCACCAAAAGCAGATTTTTTGAGCCTGATCATTTGTTTTAACTATTTGTATGGTATTACTGCAAAACTAATTTGCATTTTTTGAAATTAAATAACATTTTTATATAATGAAACAACTTTTTCCTGTATTATTTTTAATGATTTTGGTATCGTGTAAAGTTGAGTATAAAATCATAAGTAATTAATACCAAAATTTCTCATTTAGAAAGTTTGTGCATTTACAATAAATCATCGTAATTTAATGCTATGCATCTGACATTTTTAAAGAAAAGTCAAAGCTTTTTCCTTAGTGTCAGATGTAAGTATAATTATATAATTAATATAAATTGACTTCTTTTCTTTATTTAAGAATGATAGATGTATAACAAATAGCTCATTTCTTTACCATTGCTAATGTTTTGTAAATGTTGGTTAAGAATTTACTCATTACAGAGAAACTTTCTTATGATTTTCAGTAGTTTTTATTCCCACAAATTTATGACATTTCATAAACTAAAATTAGAAGTTTTTGAATAATTTAAAGAAAAATCTATCTTATAATTTTAAAAACTATTAATTATTTTATTTTGCTAAATTTTATAACTCATTATAGAGACTCATATTAACTTATTTAACTGAATACAGAAGTTTTTAAAATGTTTCAAGATTTCATAAAAGTTTCAATTCCTTTACAGTGTTACACAAAATAGATTTGTGAAGAGATTACTTTATATATATTGTAGCATCTTAAATTTTCTTTTTATAATAGTTACAAAAAGTTTTTAAATAATTTACTTATTTTTAAAATAAATAAAAAAGCTTTAATTTCTTTTTAAATGGGAAATCATATGAAGAATATAATCTTGGATTTATTACTTTGTATCACCCTTAGAATCTTCAATTTGCTTATATTATTAATATTATATATATGAAATTGGTGCAATGAATTCAAGTTGTGAATAAAGAAAATAAGAAAAGAGTTTCAAAAGATATTAAATTAATATCAAATTTAGATTGACAACGTAATCTTTTATCGAAGTATTCTCACGACAAAAACTTATTTGCTAAACTCTACTAGTTTAATTTTCTTTTAATATATTTTTCTTTTTACGTTTAAAAGTATTTAGTATTATTCTTCAGCATTTTCACAAAATAATTAAATTTAATAAATATTTCAAAATCATTGATAAAAGAAGTAACGACAACATGTAATCAAAATATTGCGAACAGTTACACAATTATCTTGAGTTAACAAGATATTCTGATACATATTCATTTATTTACTTCTAAACTATTACAGAAATAATTCAAAGCTACATGGAATCTTTCGGAATAGAAAATTTTTATATAATCTCAGAGGCAACAAGTAAGTTGATTAGATGATTCAGCACACAAATTATTCTTCAACTATGAGTATGTATATGCTTCCTCATTGAGGAGTTTAGCTAATGATTATTAATTTGAATCTGCTATTGAGCAAGGCAAGAGATCATTGATTGCGTAATATATTTCTCAGTAAAACTGCATAGCATTTATTCGATGAAGAGACGTATTTTATCCACATTCTTATCAGAAGCTTTTATCAAAGACTGCAGTTTGAGATCCGAGTGTCTAAAACTGATATATCCAGGACAGTCCCTTGCCACAGTTATTCTTACTGCAAAATTAATTCTGACTGAAAAAATAAAAAGTTTGAATTTCTGATTGATTATCTCAGAGCTATGTTTTAAATGTAAGTGAAATTTTATTGTATTATTGAAGTTCAAGTTTTAATTGCAGTTTTCTTACCCAATCAAATTTTTGATTTTAAAATACTAATTATTTCATATTTGATGTGTTTTGATGTATTTGATGAGCATAAATTAATTTTGTTAATGTCACGTAAAATATAGACTATTAATTGGGATGAAAAAAGGCATGAATTCATTTAAGTTTATAATTTTGGTTTTTCAGAATATTTTAATATTTTGTTTAGCTGTTTTTTTCAGTTTAAATTATTAAATTTTAAGGAAACTATATTAAAAAACATATTCCATGCAAAGATATTAAAACAATGAAAATAATATTCCGATGACATAATATATTATCACAGCAATATAGTTAATATCATGCAAATCAAATAAGCAGTTATTAAGTGAAAATATTTTATATATCATTTATTTTATTTGGAAATATTATTTATAATGTAAAAATCAGCGTTTTTATATCGCTTGAAATTCAAGTATAAAGTGAAAAAAAAATAAATTAGTAAATTGACTTCTTTTTTATAAAAATAAATACTAAATAAGAATTGGGACATCACGTAAAATATTTTATGATTTATTTGTTGTTCAATGTCATAAGAAGCTTAAATTATGATAAAATAATTAGAAAAAATAATTTATTTTATTTTTTTATTTAAACTTTTATTTCAGAGAAACAAGGTATCAAATTCAGATTTTTATTTAAAAAAAATGCAAGACCTTTACAATGAGAGAACTAACAAAGGAAAAAACTAATTTAACAAATTTAAAGCAAAATATTCTTCCTGGATGACATATTCTGAAACATTATAAACCAAAGAAGTGATTCTTATTTGTAAATAATACTTATTTGCTCATTAGATTTGATTTAGATTCATGGTAGAGTGGCTCCAAAAGTATCTAGCATTACGACAAAAATTCCATTTTACTGTAGCCATATTCCTCACTTTTTATTAAATCTTATTCTTTCCAGTGAGTTATTAAAAGTATAATGGTATAAATATTTTGATCTGACGTTTTTTATTCCAGGTTCTACTTCCATTTTTGATTTCTAAAGAAATATTCAACTGTAAAGAAATTTTTCGCAATTTAAATAAATTTTCGAATATTTAAAATGTCTAGCTCTTGAAAACATTCTGAAAAGTTGAAGAAATAAGTTATTAAGAATTAAAAATCTGTTTATATCTTAAATTTGCTATTAATCTTAAATTAAGAAAATCTCATTATATAATATTTGCTAGAAGTTGATAATATTAGTGTAAAGTAATTGAGAGAAATTGATAATATTGAGTCACGGAGGTACGAATAGCATCGCCCACGCCACACCACCACAAACCCGTTTATAAGGCGGGCCACATTCATCCATCATCTGAAGAAAGGACAAGAAACAGAGAGAGAGAGAGAGAGAAAGTACATCCATACCCTAGCCGGGATTCGAACCCAGGTCCTCCCCATCCGTAGTCAGTTACGCTAACTATTAGATACGTTGTTCAGATGAAGAAAATATTGTGTGATATATTTCTCAAAGAAGCTAATAATTCATTAACTTCAATCATAAGTATAAGAGCCATTTTGTGTATAGATTAATTGTATTAAATTATTAATGAAACATAAGTAATTTATATTAAAAATGTTATATAATTTTTAAAAAATAGTGTATAATATGTAATAAAGTATCGCATACTTTATTTATATTAGCAATCAAAATATATTTTCAAGTCAATAACGTCAACAGATAATTCAGAAACTTCTTGAAATATATACTCAAATTTGCTTCTGTTTGAATAATTATTTCCAAAAAAAACAATTAAAATATATGTAATTTAGGCAATATTTCTTTGAAATTAAGCATTTCTTATGAATATAAAAATTTATTATCAATAAATTTTCACAAAACTGTAATTAAAATGCATGATTTTTTTTTTCTTTTTTCATGGCTTTTAACAATATTGGAGTATCAAAAACACATAAAATAATATTGAAATAAAATTGTACATTATATTTAATGTATTTGTTTTTATCTACATTTCATTTTTAAGGTTTTATTAAAATAAATTTGCAATATATTTTATAAAAAAAATTCTAGAGACATTTTATTCTACAATATATTTTATGATATAAAAAATCACTTGCGAATAGTTTTTAAAAATTAAAGAATTAGTTTGTGACATGTAAAAATTTAAAAATATCTTTAAAAGCATTCATGAAAGAAATTAATCACCATTTATTTAAAAATCTAGAAATTAATAAAAAATCAAATGCGACAAAAATAAAAAGTCGCTTTTTGGTAGTTTGCTTTTAATTGCTATTATTCTCTTCGAGTAATTACCCAAGTTATGAATTCAAAACTAGTTTTTTTTCACTTTAGATTGCATAAAAAGACGTGGATACCGCAAACAGTGAAAAAATTTATTCTTGTTAAAAATGCGCTTTTTTAATGAGTTTTAAGATGATATTTTCAATTTAAATAGGATGTAATGAGACATTTTCATTCTATTTCTTCTATTTTTACTGATTTTTTTTAAGAAAATTCATTTCTATTTTCAGAATCTTTCAGCCGTATAAAATATTTTTTTCCAAACATATTAACTTTTTATTCATTACTTTAAGTTACAGTCATCTTTATAGCTTCACGTGCTACTTTCGTTGCATTTAAATGAACTATTTCCGCTCATTTTAAACTCAAGTACAGTGAAGAATAATTTTATTGCATTTTTTAAAGTAAAACTAAATAATTTGTTGCGTAATGAGATACCCGAGTCTGTAGTAATGGAAGAGCACTATTTCTATTTTTAATATTTTGGAAACAATTATAATCGAAATTATATAAAGTGCAATTTAAGAAATATTAAAGTTATTTGAGATAAAAATTTTAAACAGTAAATTTTTAATATATTTTTAATGAAATATGTTTTTCTATTTATTGATTATGTTACAAATTTTCATTTTATGTATTTATACTAATCTATGCATTTTGAAAATTTCAACCTAAAATGAAAATTTCCTGATAATTTTATTTAAATAAAAATATAATATTTAAATAATTATTTAATTATAATATTTAAATAACTATTTAATTATAATATTTAAATAATTATATAATTTAAATAATTATTTAATAAATTATTTAAATAAATCTTTTTTCTCAAATATTCTATTCAAAAAAGCAAAAACAAAATTCTTTTAGTAACTGTTTTCTTTTTAAAAAATTGCATTTATTTAGAAAATTAATATCGAATTGGATAAAAGGTATACGTTTCCAAGAGTTCCATAATGTATTACGAAAAGTTATTTTTTGTAATCCCTTAAAGAGAATTTTTAGTTTACATTCTTATACTATCAAAGATATATTACCTTCTATAAAATTACATGTGGATATGCAAAAAACATTTTCTACATAATTTAATTATAGTTTGAATTTTCTTTCCCTTAAGATCATCATCTTAGTCTTTAAAACAACCATTTTCATGGAACATGGTTTAATTTATTATTTTCCAGTTATTCTTAATTTTTTTGTAACTTCCCACTTTAATAGAGCTAAAAAAATAATTAAATTTGCAACAATCAAAAAAATCTTTTTCTAAACTTTCACACATTTATTCTTTTTTTATTATGAAATATCTGAAAAGTTTTCAGCGCTTTTACTAACAATGAATCCAAAAACTTATTTTCGCTAAAGAAGAAAATGCTTGTTAATCTTCATGTATCATGTTAGGTATGATGCAAGATAAAAATCAATTTTATGCATATTTTTTATTTCTTATATATAAGTATACATTTAATTAACCATTCATTTTTATATGAAAGTTTTATAAATTCTATGACATCAGAAGTTCATAAATTAAATTTATAAGAATTTTATTCTTATCAAGTTACAATAAATGTGTTCTGCAGCATATATTATAACTTTATATAAAACACATATTTTATGTCTTCCAGAAATAAGTTAAGTGACATAAAAAAAAGTCTTCATAGGAGTAGAAGCTAACCAGAGTATTCTAAACACTCATAAAATGTAACATGAACTTTTTTCTATGTGATAAAATGCAGGCTTGATTGAAAGCATTTGAAGAATTCCATAAACTTACTTATTGGAAAAATCTCCGTTCCTAATATTACTGTTATACATAATGAATATTTAATTTTTTAACTAAGAAAAGTGCTTAGCTTTAATTCTACTGCATTAGTAAATGTTGAACTTTTATATTATGTTTACAATGAGAGAAGCATTCAGAAAAAATGCAGGCATTTAAAAATTTGTAATTGTTTCAATATATTCCATTACCTTCTAACATGTAAGTAAGGTAAAAATTTTCATATTTGATTATATTTTATGTGAAACATCTTGTTCATATATTAATGGCATAAATGTTTCTTTATTTTTGCATGAAACTTAATGTTTTATTTTTACTTAAAATATCTAATACACTTAAACACTGTTTTTTCATTTTCTTATAACAAATATTTAAATGCAGAATAATTACAAAATTTGCAAAATATTATTGATAGTATATTGTTGTTGAAATGACGATAACAACACAGTTCTTAATTACTAATCCCAAGTTATTAAAAACAAACCCAGTGGAACAAGTGAAATATGTATTCAAAATTATATTGGAGTTAAATATGCATTAATCAAACAAAACTAACAATATCATTAACTCGCTTGAATGCATTGCTGAAATATTTTGATGACATACAAGGGAACATGCTCTTTGTAAAAAACATTAACAAATGTGTTAACGGTGTTCAACTAATTTTTAGATATTTTTAAGTTATTATGGTTTATATGAAGCTTATAACAAAAAAATTAAGAACAGATTTTACAAGAAAACAATTATCCATTGCTAAAAATAGATAGACTATAAATGAATTACTGATATTTTAATGTATAATACTTAAAAACAAAATGAAGAATTATAAATGATTTCAAGCAATTTTGAAAAATATTACAAAATTAAAGATAATTTCATCTTATATAATGCTTTTTCATATCAGATGAGAATAATATTTGTTAAAATATTGATGTTTTTGAACAATACATGAGATCATTCTATGAAATATAGGACTTACTTAAATCCAATATATTAAAAAAATCCTTTCCTAAATATTATTTGTGTTTAATAAAAAGGCACATTTTAATATCTGGTCCATTACTACATGCATATCTGTTTGGAGTTCTAATCAATATCTCTAAAAAATTTATAACTAAAAATTTAAAGAAAGTAATATTTTTACATAAAAATAAAAACTAAGTATAAGACTTGAAAAATCTGTCAGACGATCTAAAAAATTAGAATTTCTGCTTCTGTATTCCTTTACATTATTATAACATAAGCTGTTCACTATTTTTAATTGAAATATTTTTTTTTCAGTTTGCGTAAATAATAATAATTTCTACAGGCATGTTTTCATTTATTTGCACAACCAGTGACTTTATTCATAAAAGAAAATGATAATGGATCTATAACATTAATGTTTCGATAAATACATGCGCCATATTCAAAAGTAACTCAGAAAAAATTGCTACTATATTGTTACTGTAAAAACTTATTATACGTCTATATTTGACTAGATCACAAGTCTTACCTCACTATGGTGCTATATTTCTGAAGCTGAAACAAAATCATAAATAATATACTTATATATACATAACTTCAATAAATTTCTTATTACTTAACCTCTAAATATTATGAATCAATGTGGGCAAGTAAGATTTGATCAATTAATTAATAAATTAAAAATGGTCAGCTCATTTTATATTATAAATTTCAATTAAGTTTTTGTAAAGAAATTCAATAACACAATTCCTTCTATTACAAAAAGGGTTATAGTTGAAAAATTTAAATTCGAATGAAACAAATATTATTTTCTTTATAAAATACTTTCCATTGTAATTGCCACATTAAAACACAGTTTGAGACAAAAATGAAAAATTTATAGTTGCAATATTTTCAGTGAAAGAAATTCAATAAGAGCTATAAAGACCTATATTATAGCATATTGAGCAAATTCTTATTCCGAATTTGTGTTTGAGTCTTTGGGATAAAAAATACTTTTTTTTTATGAAGAAATTATCAAATTTCAGCACTTGTTCTATTTTATGTAAAATTCACTTGGTAATAGAATACTTTATCAGAAGTTTATATATAAACAATACTATAGATGTATGAGTGCGTGTGTTGGAAATCCTACCTAATACTTTGCATCGTCGACACATATATTGCCTTTTATTGTCAGTCATTTTTCAATATCTGCGAGAAAACTTAGAAGATTTTGAAAAAAAATCGAAAATTCAGGGAATAAAAAGAGCAGATATAATATTGAACAATTCTTATCCTTTCTTTGGTTGAATATTTTTAAGCGGATATAAAACTACTTGGAAATTGTAAGTGAATGAATAATCTTAAGTTCATGATATTCATTTCAAAGAGATTATCACTTCTTGTTAAGCATCAATAATTGTTAAAAAATAGAAATTATTGCAAGTTCCAAAAATACCTTAATAGTAAGTATATCATTAATATTTAGACAATAACTATCTTCTAAAATTCATAGTTTTAATTCTATATTATTGGAGTTACAATTTCCAATGCGCTTAAGCTTTAGTAGAATTGCAATACACATACAAAAGTATACACACACGTTTATTTTAAGTAAGTGTATGTATATAAGTGTATGCATGAATATAACATTGCTTTTAAAATAATAAATAAATTGTTTTCCTTTTCACTTTATATGCTTCATAATTTGCATATATCTTTCAAATTAATATTTCACGTTTACAACAATAATAAAACTACGACACCAATTTGTGAGTATTTTTCATTTTTTATTATTTCAAAACACATGAAACTATTTGAGAATTAATTTGCTATCTAATATTAGCATTTTTTGAGATATTTACACTTAAATTTTGATAAGAAACCGTTTTGGTGAATATACGTCTAAAACTCAATGCAAGATTTTCGATACATATAGACTTTAAAATAGTTATTCATAGTCCTATATAAATCAGATACTATATTAACACATGAAGTGACACAGTTAAAAAAAATTTCATTTTTAAAACATTCTTCAAAATAGATCGAATGAATTTTTTTCTTGTTTTGAATTATTTTTATTACTATTCAATATATACTCTCTTCATAAAGGAAACAACTTGCTATGGATATCTCTTTAAATAGCAAAAAAAAAATGATTTTTGTTCCACTTTGAAAATTTTCTCCAGTGATTCCTCCTTTTGATTACAATTAGACAAGAAAATAGTGTCATTATTTCCTATATCATAACATATACACCTCGCAACATTGGAAATTGACAATCCTGATCATATGCTCATGTATGTTTTCGCCAAACGTACATACATCTTATTGCATGAAAAATGATGTGCCAGACCACTTTATAAGTTACAAATGGCTTGGGAATTACTGCTCTGTCGTAACTGTTCCTTTTATGAAGGTGCCTTAAAAATATAATCATTGATATTTTTAAATGCTTATGCTACTTGAGCTCTGCGATCACTTTTGCTGGTGTTGTTCGTTTTTTGGATATTGCACTTTACTTTAAAAATCATCGAATTCTTTCTCTGCTCTTCTCCTTCCATCCCCTATTTTGCATGATCGAGCTTGTCTTGTCACGTTGTGCGTATAATGACATAAACTTATACACCAACCTCTAAAAAAACTCAAAAGTTTCATAATGTTTCAGTCACAACAGCTTGTCTAATTTTCCTCTTTGAAAATCTGCGTGATTCAACATTTAACGCTTTTGGAAAAAGTTCAATTTTTTGTAAAGTTCAATTATAGAATTTCTATAAAGTACGCACATTCTTCAAATATGTATGCATTTCTATTTATAAAAAAACTGGTACCTATTATTATATTCCAAAGCTTATGATGCGCAATCTAAAATGTTCCTACCATTCAATGCCCATATATACTAATATGTCCATATAGTCTCCTTTTCATACAATATTGAAAACCAGGCGTTTCTATTATTTTGGTAACCATCTGCATGTAAATTTCGTTAAACTTTATCAAAAAAATTTTTTGTGCATAATGTATATCATTTATAGGATTCAAAGATAATTTTCGGAATTCATTTTCAAAGCACAATGCAGGAATTAAAAGCAGTAAACTTTTGCATACTCTTTTACTAGGTGTATTTTTATTTCATTGTGATGAGAAATTAATAAATTTCCTAGATCTAATTTCAACTAATGCACATTAGTGAAAATTTTAATTAATTAATGCACATTGGTTAAAATGTATTTGATATATTGATATAAGAGTATTTAATACAGTAACTCAAGTGATCAATAAACATTCACTTGGATTTACAATCATTACAGATATTCAGAAATTCATTTGCCTACAATTTTACGAATCTTAAATGGAAATAAAATAATTTTACAAGCTTAAAAACGATTTAAAATCCTAATATAAAATGAAAACATTTGATTTTTATTTTATAACAGCATGGCAACTGTTTGAATTGATAGGTATAATTCAATAATAATAAAATTTGCTTATTTAACTTATTTGCTTTCGCTTTTTTTGTAAGTAGTTTAAATTTGGCCAATAACAGATGGGTAAAATTATAATTGCTTTATTCTGTAATTCTAAAAATTTCATTTTTATGAAATTTTTACAATTATTCAATTTTGAATTTTGATGCTTCAATGGAATATAATGAGTTTTCAATCTTAATTAAGCAAATCTATTATACTTTAATTATCAATTTTAGTTTTTAATTAAAACTTTAAATTTTTAAATTCCTAAAATTTCGTAAGAATATAAAGTAAATAATGAATATGAAACGTCTAAAACAATGAATTTAAATGTACAAAATTTAAAAAGACTAATGTTATATTATATTCTGTTTATATTTTTAGTACCGATACTTACAAATTTGTATCATGTAAATTACGTGAATTTATTCAAAACTTGTTATTTAAATATTATTATATCTTCTTATTTAAATATAGACTTAAATCTGTTTAATGATTAAAGTATGTCACGTGCTGACAAGCGACTATGTAACATTACAGAATTTGAAATTTCACTAAAATTTCATTTTCTTGAATTTTATCAGCAACTAATAGGCTGATAAATTCAATACAATGAAAACGCAACGATTTCCTTGCAATTCCAAATATTATAGTATTAAGATGTACATGTAATATAATGATTATTGTATTCAAGAAATTTTTGTATTTTTATTAATAATCAGTTAGTCTCAATAATAAAACAGTATTGGTTACTCTAAGTAAATAATAATATTTGTGAAATTAGACAATATTAAAAAAGTGTTATCAATAATATTAAAATAACTAATTAACACTTTAAAATAAAAAACTATCTGAAAATATATTATAACTATGTATTAATGACATACAATTTTTAATTATGAACTATGCCAGTTATTATATAAGATTAAAGTAAAAAAATGAATTTTGCTTGAAATTTAAAAGAAATAAGAACAACTATTATTCACTTATATTTTTATGCTTGTTTTATTTAAAAGAAAGAGATATATTTTTCTATGAACCATACAAGACCTAAATGCACAGTCAATGATTTTTTTTACTCAAAATTAATATTAAAGTTATTAAAGAACATCATTTAAATTCTACATCAATATAAATATTTCATGAATGTTCTCTTCTCAATCTAATTAAAATTGAAGTTACTTTAATAAAATTACACTCACAAAGATAAAATATAATCTAGATTATAGAAAGAATAATAAATAAAAATGTTCTCATTTTTCACAAAGATGTTTTGTATAAAGATTCCTTTAAATTTTTATAAGCAGTTTTCGAAAAATTTAAAACGAGAAACTTAAGATAAAAGCAAAGCCTTGTGTCACATGAAATAAATAAATATATCTGTTAGAATAATTTGATACACAATTCTTGATGAAAAATGAGAGTACGCTTTTGCAGATAAAAATAAAATACATGACTATTATACGTTGGCCTAGAAATATAATGGCAATAGATCTTTTCTGTTCCTTTTGTATCTACCAAATCCAAGATTTATTTAAAAGAAATGGAATCATAAAACATTGAAGACACAGCAGCGTTTTTCTTTATAGTGGGATAGAAAAGGCTTACTTTCATGTACAGTAGGTTAAATGACAAAGGCATTTTGACTTCTTACGTGTCCCTATAGAATTTCTACAACCATTTCCTCGAGGCATTTTGCATTATTGTAAGTTGAAAATTTCATTCATTCAGAAAAGAAAGGAAGTTAACTTTTTCAATTTAGTAATATGCAAATATGCACACATATATATACATA
>JAPDSC010050718.1:0-26692 GCA_026290005.1 Latrodectus geometricus | reverse complement strand
ATTCTTAAAATGTAGGCAAACTTACCATAATTTTCTCATTTTATTAAATTCATACATGTTAATACATTTTGATTACAAATCGTAATGAGCTGTTTAAATAGTCTCATGCAAAAATTTCAAAAAATGGCTATTTTCTTATATGAAAAGAATTAAAATTATTAATTAGAACTTAATTTAATTGTGACATTTTAAATTTTCAATTCTCGGTTATTTTCAATACTTTGCAGCAAAATAAGGTTGCCAGTCATTTAGGATATAGAATATAAACCGTCATTGAGACATTTTTGATTAAAACAACTTATAAAAATAAAAAAAATTTAGATAAATGAATCAGGTTTTACTATGAATAATTGTAAAAAAAAATTTTCAAAAGATTGTGTAGGAACCTTGATCAAAGAAATTTCAATAATTACTTTTTGAGTTGGTAAATTAAACGAGTTACTTTTCATGTGCATTTTAAAATCATAAATGTTTTGGTATATAATATTTCTAAATAATGTAGCACTTTTTGAGCTACCTTTCTTTTTAAAAAATTTTAGCATTTAGATGTACCCCAAAAGAGTAAGAATTCCTTTGTTCAGAGGTATTAATTATTTATTTTGAATGAAATTTTCTGTTAATACATTAACATTTTTATTCCATTTACTTGTTTTTTACAGAAAAGTATTAATTTAAATTCATAACAAGGTAGCGAAAAATTATAAAGAAAAGTAAAATAATTACTTATCATAGAAAACGAGTAATTTGCTTTCTCAAACAAACTACGAATTTCACTAATACAGAAAAAAATAACATTTGAAAAAGCTTTATGTAAAAATAATGAAATTATAAACTAAAATACACATTATTACTAGTAAATGAATTATGTAAACTTTATCTAATAACATAAAAATAAAGTTAACTGAATTATATTGTTTAAAAACAATGATAATACTCATTATTTAATACTAAAATTTGTAAACAACCTTATTACGGCTGTTATATGAATGTTCAAATATGTGCTCAATAGCGTCAGTCTCGGAGGTGCGTTGGACCAACACCCTCTAGAATACAAGGCCTGAGCACGCAGACACGAAGTGGCTGTGAAGAAGAAAAGGCTTGTGTAGCTAATTTGAAGGGAAACTCGAAATGAGCGTTAAAATACGAACAACGTGGTGGCGTTTGTAAGTTTTCAATAAATTTTTTATTTGGTGGATTTATTTTTCAAACTGAGATTTCTATGGAATTTTATTTCTCTGGATATTATATATTCCCCGAAACATCAAAATAATGCCATTCAAATGCAGTGTTCCTTTTTGCAAAGGAAACTATGATAGCACTAATACTACAGTCAGTGTATTTAAGTTTCCAAAAGACACAGAACTTTTAAATAAATAGATTCTTATGATTTCAGGAAATGATTTTAAACCAACGAAGTCATCAAGGGTAAGTTCCATACATTTAATTATCATTCTTATTTAGAATGCATGAGTTTACTCGTATTATTTTACTATATCGTATTTTTAACTGAATGTTCAAATAAAGTGTTTAGCAAATATTTGAAATTTTAAGAGAAAGAACGGTATAAAATTATAATAAAATTATTTTATAAATGTAAGGATATTTTATTTGTATAAACGTTTAAGGGGAAATGTTAAAAATGAATTTTTAATAATACAGTAATTCAATAAATGTGTAATCTTTTAGTATATATGTCAAATATATAAATACATGAAAAGTAATACACATTGATATCAAATTATTGTGAAATCAACTATTATTTACATAACATAATATTTTTAATAAACAATCTACTGCTGTAATTGTATAGTTTTAATCTAATTCATAGCTCTGTGCTAATTTTGCAATTGAAAATTTTTACAAATCTAGCAATAAAAAATTGTTTGGATTCAATCATATACTGCAATTAAATTTTTTGAATTCACAAAACTAAAAATAAAATGTTAATTCCTGACAATTTGAATAAATATATTTCTGTCAGTTTTAATAGGCATAATTTTAATCTTAAAGTAAAAAATTATTCTTAAAGTAAAAAATTAAGGTGTTAACCTCAATTTTTTTTACATGGCAGGTTATTGTGTATATACAATATGCAATAATTTAAAATTTGAGTTATGCAGGGAACAATTAGTTATAGACAATTTCCTAATTCTGATGTCATTAGAGTTGTAAGTTTTTCTTTCATAATAGCCTAAAAATTATTGTCACCTGATTATGAAGGTAAATTTCTTAAAGAGTCTAACCAAAGAAAATTTATGACTCAATTAACAATGTCTTTAATGAATAACTTTGAAATTTACAATGATGTAGATATTTATTTCTCTGGCCATACACCTGAAGACATAGTAAGGCGAATTGTTTGAGTGACGTCTAATATACTTTTGAAAAATTATTGTCGAAATAAAAATGATATGTCAAAAAAAAAACTCCAAGAAAACGAAAATTAAAAACATTGGAAAAATAACATTTCATTAGATATGAAATTATATTTCTAATTTGTGTTTTATTTTTTGCGTTATTTACTTATTTATTTATGTTAGAAAAAATACAATTTTATCTAATTATGACATTAGAATTCAAATGTTTAACTTCATATAAATTTTTTTTTAGCAAATAACCAACAGGATAAGCAATCTAATTTTTTATGTCTTACTATTTTTCAATAAATGAATATTTTCAACTGTGTCTTTTTAAATTATAAATACTTTTGACTTAAAGCCATATTTCAATTTTCGTGTAAAATACTACTTGTTTTAACATTAGGGAAATGGAGTTGGTTATAGTTATGATATTAAAATTCTAATATTAAATTTTACATATCAGTGACAAATAACAGGGTAAAAATTTTAAAATTTCCTATTCTTATTAAGTTTAAAATTTCTTTGTCTATTTTGTTTTCTGATTAAAAAATAAATATCAAGTAAAGCAAAATTCTTTTATCGTTAAATAACGAACAGTTAAGTTATTTTAAAAAGTTACTTTAACAAATCAAAAATTAATTTGAAAAATAAAAATAGTTTTAGTTTTATTAAATTTAATGTGATATTTTACTTAAATTATGAAAAGAAGAAAGACAGTTGAAGGTATCGCGCACAAATTTTGCTTCTTTAGCCAATATATCAGCGACGGCGAAAATGTCAATAGGTCTTATTCCGATGACTCATAACTCACGCGCTCAGGCCTTGTATTCCAGGGAGTGTTGGTTGGACTTCAAACGTGCTACTTCCGGACATTGAGATGTTAGGAGAATGTCCGTAGGACGTCGACAGATATCCATCGGACATTCTCTCGCATCCAAATGAAGTCCATTTGGTCCTGAAAGGTCATTCTGAGAGTATCTTGATGATCACCATTTGCCATCTGGAGTGGTGTAAAAATAAATGTGCTCTGAAGTTTCTGTGGAAATTAGAGAATGTATAATTGATTGTTTTAAAAATGAGTTAAAAAATATAACTTATTGTCAGATACCAGGAATCCACAAAACATACAAAATTCAGTTATCTACAAAAAAAGACACTATCCACAAGCAACCCTGTGAACAAATTTGCAGCCTGCCTAAAGCCAATAGCAACAAGAGTGAATTCGCCAGAAAACTGACGCCGGCGAATTTTGGCGAAAGAGTGACTTCAGAAAACGTCATAAAATAGACATTCTGAGAGACACTTTTTGTATTCAAGAAAGCTAAAAACACCTGCAAGGTATCGGCGATAAAGCAAATTATTAACATACAGCTATTATAACTTTTTAACATGTAACATGTATGTTCATTTCAAAATTTTTTTTGAAATGAAAATAATTTTTGAAATTAAAGAATTTTTTAAATTTTTGAACAAAGCATTAAAAAAAGAATTTTTTTAATGCTTTGTTCAATGTGGTAAATCTTCAATAGAACATGGAGTACTTAACCATAGTTTTTTCATTTATTACTGACTCATAATTATGTTTTCTTCGACTTAAGCAAAGTTCGTCTATTTTATAGTTCATTCGATGAATTGTACACTAACAAATGTGTTCTAGATTATTTACATATGTCTGTAAAGCAGAACTTATCTTGGCCCTGTTTTAGGTATTTTGCATCCTGGACGAAGCATTTCTAAATCTGCTTTTTCCATGTTAAGAAATATATTAAATAACATTTGGAATAATTTCCCATCCTTTCTGTGACCTCCATCATTGGCAAATTACGAAATTGCCTTATTTTTCATTGGATTCAGAAAAATCTGGGATTACCTGTAATTTTCTGAGTAAAGAATGAATCGTATGACATTTCTCTATGATATATTTACTTTCATGTGAGATAAGTGACCACGTAAGATAAGGAAGAGATGTAGGTGATGGATATAACTATGGGTTGAAATTCTAGAAAATGTTTTTCTTTTTCTATAATTAAATCTACTGCCCATCAATGACGACTTTAAACCCTTCTAAAGATCATAATAACTCTGCATCGGGCTCTCCAACCATTCAGTTACAGTCAAAATGCGTTACTAATTGTGAGCTAGATGATTTGAATTACAATAATGCAAAATACGGTGCAACTTCTGATTTCTTTTACTTTTCTAATGATAGGGAATCAAATCCATGTTTGAAAGAAAATTTATCTACTTATGATACGAAAGCTGTTGTAGATGGATGTTCACCTCAGCTCACAGAATTTAATTTTCATAAACTTGCAAATGAAGATAAGACTGAAAAGCAAAATCATTGCAAAGCTTATGACTGTGTGAGAAATTTTCCAAAAAATTCATCGAAAATGAGCTACAACACAGCTTCAAAGAAAGAAACAACTTGCGAAGCGTACCCCAAAATTCCTTCCAATTTTTTTGTTGGAAAATTGCTTGATAAAACTCAAAGTGATTCAGTGGAAGGTAATTCTGTTGACTCACCTAAAGAATGGCCAATGTTACACACACCTAGAAAGCAGTTACTTTCTTCTGATAAAAGTTCATTCTTTAAAAAGACTGATAATATTCAGCCTAATCAAGTTAAAATAAAACTACGATCTATGTGGAATAATATGAAATATGGTAATATATTACCTAGGATTTCAGTAATGTGTGTGCATTTTTTTTTAAATATTTTAGCATGTTACATTTATGAATATTTATTCTAAGTTATTTGTGCATTTTTAATATTTAAATTGCATTTAATTTACAGTTTCTTTATTAAATTGATGTTTAAGATCAAATGGTTGAATTTTTAATTTTTTAAATATGCTGTATATTTAAATTAAAATAAATCTCGTTTTAATATTATACTTTGCTGTTACTAAGGAAATTTTAATCAAATTTTATAATTTTTAGTGTATTTCTGTTAACCTGAATGTCAGTTTAACATAATTAGACTGCCAGATATAGAAGTGTTCTAGTAAGATTAGATTTTGGTCATTCAGTTTATTATTGTTTACTGGTGTTTCGATTTTACTTCTTGCTTTAGACCTTTTTAATAAGTTGTTTCAGAAAATTGACATAAATTTATATTAATTCTGATTATTGGTAAAATTATAATTTCTTTCTTTTCAATAATTTTGTTACCGATCTGGCAGCCGAATGGATTACCACTCTAGCCTTCGGTTCAACAGTGCATAGGATCAAATCTTACTTTGGCTATGGATGTTTGTAGTGTTTCAGTATCCACTTTAAACTGTAGATCCTGGATTCATCAGCCCTTGTTTGCTAAAAATGACTGTGGAGCAAAAACAGCCAAATCAATCAATAAGTTTGTCATTTTATCAATGTGTACTTGCTGCATTGAAACTTAACCATGTTAATTTTTTTATATAGTTTTATATAAACTGCTGTGTGTGTATATAATTTTTATATTCATATATATATATATATGTATATATATATATATTTCCTATAAATGTTTTTACCTTTTTTAATTTGCAGTTATTGTGTTTACTTGTTGTGTTGCTCCTTGTTGTTAAAACTATTTGTCTAGATTTTTCCTGGTTTATATTTCAAATTCATGGATTTATTTTAAAAGTAAATCATCAATGATTGAAAATTCACAGATTTTTTTAAAGTAGTTTTGTTCATCTTTTTATTTTTGTTTTCATTTTTTTAAATTTGCTTATATATTGTCCTTATGTTTTTCAATAGATATTTTATAGAGGTCTCTTGAAAATCTTTCAAAAATAGCAATTTTTTCTTTCCTTATATATATTGCATATATATAATCATTTAACTTATTGGTTAATAAATTATTCTGTCTACTTTTTATTCTTTCTGTTTTTCATAATTCCCAAATGTAAACATAATTTTAAGAAAATATTATATTTTATTCATTTAACATGTTGACTGCTATGTGATTCATTTTAATCTTTCATAAAATAAGTAACAGTTTTAATAGAATTTTTTTTTTCATATATGAAGATTTTAAAAACTTTCTTAATTTATAACATTAATGTATCAATTAAAATTATTAGTTTTACTATCAAACCAGAGAAAAAAACTCAAATATTGATATATAATTATTTTTATATAAAAATTGCCATTTTTTTAAATCACGATTGGCAGTTTAAAAAAGAAAATCAAGATTATAAATTAAGCAAAGGACATTTCTTAAATCTAAATGTTTTTAAAGACTACCCTTGACTTTAATAAATTAATATGTCAAAACTCAAATTAAATTTTTTCTTATAAATAAGTTGTCAAATCTTTTGTTTTAAAGCCTTCTTATTTGCTTTATTCTAAACTTTCTTCATTCATATACATTTTTTGACATTTAAGATTACATCTATTGTAATGCTGTTTGATTTTATGTAAATACTGAACATAATAAAAGACAGTAAGACATGTCTTAATAATGTGCAATCTTTTTTATATCTGTGGCTGGCTTTTTTAGTTGTATAATTTTACAATTCCATGACATTTCATTCAAATTCTTCTTACCACTTTTAATTTTCATTTACATTTTTCTGCTTATAAAATATTCTTGTTAACTTTTGGAATTGGCTTATTTTTAATCTAAAATTTGTTTAATAATATGATGTGTTTGTCATGGTTCAGATATCTATTCAGTCTTTAAATCATATTATCACGACCCATATTCTACTACTCCTATTTTTTAAAGTCATCGCTATTATTAGGTTGGGAAAAAGAAATCCATTATTTTTATGTAAACTTTTTGTAACTTCTTTCAGATTCGCTTTGTAAAAAGGTTTAAAACAGTTTCCATGTAGATTTTTAGGTCTTGTGCGAAGCTACAACTGCTGACATGCTGTCAAGTTTGATAATTTTTGATATTTTATAGACATTCTTGACAATGTTGTATCCATGCAAGGTGCATCTTTAGCATCAAAATACCCAAACAGAATTGACGAAACCAAAATTGTGCGCAACTGGTTGTTACAGTCATATATAGGACGATAAACACCTTTCACAATTTTAGCCACCTGGTTAGCATTTTCGCCATTATAAAAGAAAAACTAAAATGTATCGAATTTTCTGTTTGTTGTCTTCTATTTTTAAAACCTTGTACTCATAACTGAATTAATCAAACAAAAAACCGCAAGAGAATATTTTAGTGTCAAATGTCACCTTTCCAATGAGCATAAATTTGAAATTGTTTGATAGATACCTCACGAGATAACGATCACTACAGGCATCTACCGAAAAAATAATGGATAACTTTTTCCCCAACCTAATATTAATTTCCATTGTGTAGGATATGAAGGAATATTTAAAAATGGCAATAAATTTCAAAAGTAATGCATTGAAACTTTGTTCTTATAATTTTAATAGGCAGATATATTTATTTAGGTGATTTTATTTTGGATATCAGCATGATTTACCTGGATAAGCCAGGTTTCATTTTTGTGGGTAATGTTTATCTTCTATTAATAAAATTTACTGTGTTTAACAGATATGTGATATTTATCATATTATCTGTTTATCACATATATGTTATAACAGTGTTTCATAGATATGTTATATTTTTTAACAGTTTATATTTTTTTGTCCATGTGTTATTTTTTTATCAATGTGTTTAACAGTTTATACATTTTTGTCCCCCCCCTTATTTTCCAATTAGTTTTGTCAATCTTATTATTCTGATGATTCTCAAAAAGTTTCATATCTCTTGAAACTTTTGGTTTTCATGCAAGTTTTGATTGTTTTGTTTTACACTGACATAAAAATTACTGTCCAGGGGGACATAGAAAAAAATTTTATGATTGACTTCTCTTTGAACCTAAAATTAGCAATCAATGAAATTACCATATTTTTAGGTATATAATCCACAGCGGCGTATTATCTGAACGGTCTTTTTTTCTGGTAAAAGGATAAAAAGCCGTCGCATAATCTGCTACAGTGTATAATCAGCGGCAAGTTTTTTCCGGCGAATAGTCTAAAATATATATTGCTGATAATATGGGTGTCACATAAAATAAAAAAGTGCATTGAATGATTAAAAATTTAATAAATTGTATAGAAAAAAAGCATTTATTATGAAAAATATCAGTCTACATCCACCTCATCGCAAAGTGCGATTAACTTGAGATGAAAGCACAAGATCGATCAAGAGCAATAATTTCGAGAAGATTCTTGTAAAACTTATTGATATTTAGCTTCTAATAACTTTTAAAACAATGTTAAACATGTTTAAAAAAATATATATTTGCTTCGTTAATATTCAAATGAAAAAAATTGAATTATTTACAAAGTGCGTATTTCATACATTTTTCTTTTATACTGCGTATGCTTTATTTTTCACTTCACTTAACATGTTTTTTGCCATTTTTTAATTTGCTTTTGCTGTAGCTTTTAATTTAAATTCTGTTATGTAACTTAATAGTGTTTGCTTTCATATGACGATATATGAATGTGAATATTTTCAAAGCGAAATGGCTCATGTCAAGGCGAATTGACGTTAGCAAATTTACAACTGTAATACATTTGCGAGGAACCGAAATCTTTTTTTAACGTAATTGGTCAAAGCCGATTATAGCTTAAATAACTCACGTGTGTCTTGGTACCACCTGTTATTTATTTTATGAAACATAAACAGTATGTCTTTCAAAACTTTCTTGTAAGCTTTTCTGATGGAGAATGTTTTTTATCAGATTATCCACGAGGGCGTATATTATGCACAACGAAATTTGGAACATAATCCACGGATTATATACAGGAAAATACGGTAGTATGGATAGAAATAGGAATGTAATATGTAGGAATATCGGAATATCTGTAGTCATCAGCTTAATTATATCCACAAAATTTGTTAAGACTTGAAATTTTTTTAATTAACATAAATGCATACATACTGATACTGTGATGTAAAAAATTTATGATTAATAAATAACACTTATATTTATGGTATAAAAGTTATATGGAGGACTTTATCTAAAAATATTTTCTGTGAATCTTATGAATTTCAAATACTGATTTATTTAATATTTTTATTCTATTTGGTTATTTCTTAAAGACATATAGTTCTACTAAATGAAAATTTACTTGCTCATATTGACATTTAGTGTGAAATTATGATTATTCATAGCACCCTTTTCACATTGCTGCTCCCACTGCTTGCTTAAGGAAGACCAAGTTAACATTTATGTATAGTTGGCTTTCATAATTTAAAGACATTCACATGCATGTTGCAAAAATTTTCAATATATATATATGCATACAAATTCTATTTTGAACTTGGAATCTTTTTTTTTTTTTTCTTGTTTAGTTTAGTTTAGTGTAATGAAAATGGGAAGATTTTTCCATGTATGTGCATTTTAACTGTAGCACCATATAATAGCAGTTTTATATTTTTATCATAAGCACTTCACAAATTCTATTTCTTTGGCTTTTTACTAAGGATTGAACATATTTTTTATTTATTAAAATCCAAGTTCATAGTCAAATTTTATTATTAATACAAAAACTGTATACTTAGATACAAAATATATATTCACAAAATAACTGAAAATATTATATATTCACAAAATAACTGAAAATACATAGACTTATATATTTTGAATTATTTTCTTTTGTATCTATCCATGAAATATGTTTTCAAGTAATTTGTTTATTTTTTATTTTAAAACTAGTTTAAGACCTGTATTTTCTTGTAAGGATTAGAGCAAAAAAAAAAAAAAAAAAAAAAAAAAAAAAAAAAGATAATATTATAAAGCTGTGAATGCCAAACTTATGAAGCTACCCAGCATAATATTTTAAATTCTATTCTGTTCTTTGTCAAATCTACTTCTTTTGTTCAATAGAATTTAGAATGAACAAATTATCCTAATTTGTGAAGAGAGGCCACAATTATTCCTATTTTAACACCTGGTAAAGATGGTTTATCAGATCTTTTGAGCTACCATTTCAATAGCTTATATGAGCTGCCTGAGTTAAGCATTTAACATATGGTCAATGCTGCTTCATATATATATTTTAGAGAAAAATAAATATATATCACCTTAACGAAGCAGTTTCCATAAAAGATGGTCAATACATGATAACAATGTACATTTGAAAACAGAAATAAACATTACTTTTGTTGGGAAAAAAAAAATCTTGTTTCCATCTTTTTTGATATAAAAAAAGCTTACAACCAAACTTGGCTGTATGGTAATCTTCAAACAATGTTTAACTTTGCTTTATAAGGGGTAATGTCTCAATCTTTAAACTTTTTACAGTTGTAATCTTTTGGAGTTCACATAAAATCAGTTTTATCTGATCATTTTGTTCAATCTAAGGGAGTTCCCCTGGAAAGCATTTTAAGCACATTTCTTTTTTTAACTTATTAGCAACATTCTCCATCAGGTTTCCTCATCTGCACATGGCAACTTATATGTTTATGATGTACAGATATCATGCTAAGGATCAATTATGCATTTTGTAGAACGTCAGTGAGCGTGAGCGTAAGCACCAGCAAAACTCCCTGTACCTAACCCTAGGCGGGTTTTGCCAGCGTAGAACGTCAGTTGTAGACAACAGTTAAGAATCTTGCTAATTGGTCTGATAGAAATGGACATACCTTATCTCTATGGAGAGTAGATGTATGCATTTTTGCAGGAAAACTAATTTACATTCAGCACTGGATTTTAAGATTGTCAATATGTCAGTTCCCATGGTTAATCAGGTAGGATTTCTTGGAATAATTTTTGACAAAATGTTAACATTATTTCCATACATTCTATATCTGCCAAAGAATTGAGAGCGATTACTTAATATTCACAAGGTTGTGTCCAACACTTCTTAGGGAGCTGGTCATATGTAATTATTTCAAGTTTATGAAGCCATTATGCTCTTCTGAAATAATTATGGTTCTACTGTGTATGAATGTGCAAGGTCACCTGTCATAAGTAGACTAAGACACCACTTATCATCTGCCTTTTGAGTATATACAGGTGTATATTGTACTTCATCTGTGCAAAGTTTATGTGTCAGTTGTCATCAGTTGCCACTGAATTTAAGGTAGCAATAACTGATTAAATTATTTTTTAAAAATGTGAGTTCCACATCATCCTTTGTGTTCTGAGTACTCTTCTCCTGCTCTAATGAGACTTAACCATGTTCAACCTTTTAACATTCCAATTTTCCTAGTTTAAATTAAATTATTTCTTGGCTTCTCTGAGCTACATTATATTTGGGCTCATATCATTGACCATTATAAAAATATTCCGTGGAATATTCCCACAATAAACTGTATTAATTCGTTTCTTAGCTATAAAAACTGAAGTACAAATCCAGTTGCTTTTCAACAACTTTTTCCTGCTCATTGCAATCAGAATTCTTCATGTGTTCCTGCTTTTACAGATAGTTCCAAAAAAGTTGATTGTGTTAGAAGTGGTGTATATTTTTAAAACACCTCATACAGTTACAGTTTTAACAAGGTTTGTTCTATATATATTGCTGAAGCTACAGCAATTTATTATGAATGCTTTTATGCGACCATGAATTCCTAAAATTTATATGTTGATAACAGGAGCATCTTGGAAGTATTAAAAAATACTACCATCCTATAATTTGTTAAATTTTTACTATTGTTGAAACTTTATGTAAACGATATTATGAAATAACCTTTTTGGATACCTATGGGACTGATAAAGCAAATGAATCAGCAAGAAATACTTGGCATACTTACAACAAGCTGTATCACTGACTGATTTGAAAAATTCTTGCAAAAAATTTATCCAATTCCACCTGGCATGAGTTATGGAATTTACAAACTATGAACAAATTCAATTCCATCATTCCAAATATAATTTTTTTGGAAATTTTCAGTTTCTGAGTGAACAATTTTGTTGTGATGATACCTTTTCTTCATAACAGCATCCTTGCATAACACAATAAATATACATATTTTTCTTTTACTTATGAAGGTGATATTTTTTTGTTTAACTCTGCTATCACTAGAACTGATCTAGTTTAGTACCATTACACAAATCTAACTATCCAAGTTATATCTAATGTATAATTTTTTACAAAATTTAAGTTGATTTTTAGATAATTAACATTTATATAGCTTTAATTGAACTAATTATAAAATTGTACACTGTTACAAGAAATAGACATTTTAGTGTTTGTGTTTTTTTTTCAAATATTTTTGGAAGAAATATTTTAAAAAAACCAAATTAAATTTTTGCTAATGTTGAATATACATAATTTTAGTATTTGATTCTGTATTTTTTGTAAAAAATAAGCTTAGATAATAATTTATTGAAAATAAAAAGAAATTCATTTTCAACTCAAACTAAAATATAATTACTCATATGCAAAATGTATTATGAATAATAGTAAATGCAATCAAATTTACTTTAAATTTCATAATCTTTAAATGTCATAAATATTGTTTAAACTTTTAATTTTCAATTTAACAAAAATCATAATTAAAAGAAAACTGCAATCATATATAATAAGAAATGAAAGATCCTCTGATAATTCTGGTTATATATTTAGAATCTTTAATGAAAAATATATCATTAACCTATGAACTTTCTTCTGACAAGATAGAAAAAAAAAATAGTGTAGTAATTTTTAAATAGAAATAGTTATTACTTTTGTGAAATTATAAATTATATTTAAACATTTAAATATAGGAAAATTATCTTAGGATCATGGCTTATTTGCTAAACATTTCATGAGTTTCTAACAAACTTTTATTCACAGATTTTCACAATATCACCTTAAAATGATAAGTAGGGCTAAGTTAAGTAATTATGTAAGATGTATATGAATTCTCTCTTATAATTAGAACAAATGACTGTTAATTTAGTACACATCATTTCTAAGGATAATATTTCTCATATGATTAGTATAGTTAAAGTTTCTTTGGAATATTTGCTGTATTTGCTTAATTAAATCGTTTTCATTTTTGCCTATGATTATTTCAAGAAAAATGTATATTATTGATGGAGAATTGATGGTATGATCATATAAATGAATGAGGTTACACATTTTTCTTTTTCCTGTGTTAGCTTCTGTGAAGCAGTAATTCACAAACTTAATTCCGTACAATCTTTTTGGTGAAAAAAACATTTGTTTCTTTTTCCATTGAAAATTTAGCGTTTTTAAGGGCTATAGCAAAAACAATGCACTGACAATTGTAATTTTTTCCTTTAATCCTTTTTAAATCAATTAATGTGAAATACTACCAGTATGCACCTTCTGAAAGAGTAGGAAAAATTTATAAGATTTAAATATACCCTATTTTGTAATTAACTACAATATGATCTTCTACAGTCAGTTATTAAAATTTAGGATTACTAGTTTTATTTGTATATTGCTGTAATTACCTAATTATATGTGCTGACCTTAATTTTTTAATTTGCAAATTTTTAACCCCAGTGGGACTGTACTGTATTAGTTATTCCTTGCCTTGTAGCACATTAAGCCCTGTGGTCCAAGAAGTCATGGTTTTTTCCCATCCTCTCCAGGCAGTGCTACTTCCACTCAGGCCCCAGCTGCTCAATCCAAAATTGTTTCTTTCACTTATGATCATCCACCTAAAAATTGTTTTAGTTCGGCTTCTCTTTCTGCATCCATTTGGTGCTTGCGTAAACAATGTTCTTGTGGGATCAGTTGGTTTCATTCTCAAGACATTTTCAATTCATCACCATGGTCCCTTTTTTCAAGGTTATTTGTAATAGGACAGGATTATAGTTTTTCAATGTAAACTGTTGGTTATTTTTTTTTGTGGCCAATATTAGTTATAATAAAGAAAAAATGATTGAAAACTTTCCTTTAGGAGGCAACATAAGACAGTATGTTAGGGCCCACTTTTGAGATGACTTAGAAATAGTGATTTATAATTCATTTTTTTTTATATTTTGGGTCTTTTTAAGCTCTATTAAGGCAATATTTAAGGTTCTTTTGTATTATCAAGTGTAAAGATGCACAAAATTCAGTCTAATGTTTAGTGATTATTTAACATTCAAGGAGTTGTTTGTAATCTGATTTAAATACTACCAAGAATTTAAAAAATAGTGTGCTTGTGTTAATATTATTTATTTTTGTTAATTAAATTTATAAGTTGAATAAATATATTCTAAATTTCTTTTATACAGGCAAGATTATTTACTTATATACTTCTTTTTTAAGTGGTGTAAAAAACATTGCAAATGCAAAAGGTATCCTTTTTTGTTTAGTTTATCCAAGTAACATTTTATTGATTGAATTTATTGTTAGTGGTTCTCATATTACTGTTGTAATGATGGTTTTTAAATATGTCTGTTATTTATTTTTTCGAAGTTTATCTGCAGTAAATTAATATAACTCATATTTTAACTTGTTTTATTTTATACAAAAATAATAAATATATTTTTATAATCTGTTGAAAACTATCACTTTTCTAAAATATCAGAAAAATGTTACTTAAAAGTGTCTTGAAAATATTGTTCAGATATATTAAATTGTATAATAAACTTTTCTTCATCTATCTAATGATAAATGGCTATGAAGTGAGTAAGACCTGATTCATTATTCATTGTTCTTGAGATTTGTAGTATATGATCTATATGAGTAGATTTTTGCAGGTATAAATTAGCATTAACTAGGTGTTTACATGGGCTGTTATGGAGAAGTCTCTTATAGCAATAATTTATATTTAAAACAATAGATTTTAATAATTATCTGGTATGTAATTCAATAATTAACTCAACTTTTCATGGCTACTAGTTGTATTTTGAGTTCTTTCAGATGACAATAAAAATAACATATATAGAAAATTTGAGAAATTTACATTAAATTTGTACAACTCTTTCTGTAATATAACTTTGTATCACATTTTTTAAAATTATTAATTTTAATGAAAATTAATAAGATAAATTTATTAAAATTTTTTTTGTTAAACTAAAATTGTAAGTTTCTGAAACTTTTTGCATAAAAGTTATCTTTATAGAATTGGTACTTCCAAATAATTTTTAAGAATTATGAAACTTAAAATAGTTTCTTAATTTATTTATTTTGCTAGAAAAAAGAAAACTAGACAATTTTATTTTATATAATCAATGTTCATGTTTTTTTATTATAATAAATGTTAATACTTTGCTTACTAGATTTTTTAAAAATCTGAGATGTATCTTAAAATTTCAGGATGGCGTATAAAGCGAGAAAGTAATTTAAAGGCTGATTCTGCAGCTTGGCTTCTTGGACGATGCTATCATTATGCATTAAGTGGTATGTACTCATAATCAAGGTTTTTTCCCTCCTAAATTAATGGAGTTACAATTTAAAAACAAATTTCTCAGTGATTAATTATTTCTATGAAGCATATAATCAGCTTATTAAATGTTTAACTGCATTGTATAACATGCTTCATAAATGTTTTTAACATATATATATTTTAAAATTCACTGAAAATAATTATTTTAATACTTTTTTGGTGCTTTCTAATTACATTTATTTTGAATAAATGAAGTGTCATTAGGAAACATCTTCATAAAAATATAAATATTTATTAATTATATTTAACAAAGTGGAATTTTTATGAATTTTGCTGTTAAGAATTAAAATTTAAAGAAAACGTGAATTTAAATATATGTTCTTGATCAAAATCTTTTATGAAAAGTTTTTTGTTCCATTTACTATGAATAAATGCTGAAATGAAAAAAAAAATTATTGTAAAATATATTATAAATTGTTGTATTTTAGTATTGTTAAAATATTATTTTCTTAATGTATTATTTTCAAAACATTAATTCTCTTAATATTTTTAGAAGGAATATCCCAAGATGTTTCAAAGCAACTTAAGTTGGATCTACTTAGCAAAATATTGCTTACTTATCGTACTAATTTTCCTACAATACCTGGAACAGAATTTATATCTGATTCTGGTTGGGGGTGTATGCTTAGATGTGGTCAAATGATGATGGCGCAAGCATTAGTATGTCATTTTCTAAACCGAGGTATAAACATTTTTAATTTTATTAATTGAAAGTTTATCTAATAGTATTGGTGACTGCATTTTAAACTAATCTAACTTTATTTCATTTTCTAAAAATAAAAGTATTATGTTGATTTACACACTTAAAATATCAGTCAAATTGCATATTTTGACACTTAAATTGTTATTGAGTATTCATATAAAAATATATATTTAATAAAAGATCTTTGTAAAATTATAATTAATAATATATTTCATAGAAAATCTTTTTAATTTCCAGTTACTTTGTGTGTAATTTTGGGGTATTATTTTTTCTAAAACATAGGTGAGCTTATATATTATTTGTCAATTTTTTTAACATTAAGAAAAAATATTTCATATGTTTATTTTATATTTTCTTAATTATCCCTTGCGTTTTTTTAAATATGTACATAAAATAATGCTTTGGTGATAGCATCATCTTAGGTAATAATATAGCAAAGTAGCCAGCTGAGATCTAATTTATAACATTAATGATAAAAATATTGTTGACTATTATCTTTCTCTATAAAGAAAACATAATATTGAAACAAAAATGCAGCAGTAATATTTATTATGACATTAAACATAAGTCATACTATTTTTTTTTTCAAGTCTCAATACATAATGTGGTTGGAATTTTTCCCAAATGAGAAAATGCAATTATGATATTTTGAATAGTATTTTTCTCCTGCTATGAAAATCAATTTGTTCCATAGTTTTTGCTTAATTTCTTGAATTAGGTAAAATTTATTTAATGGAAGAAAAATATTAAGAAATAAACATTTCTTATAAGAAAGTTATTACATTTTTTAAATTGACTAATAATGAATTTAATTCATAAAATTATGAAACTTGAAATTGCTTTGTAGCAAAATCAATGAATTTTATTTGGAAGTAAATTTAAAAATTTCAATAAGGAAAATAGTTTCAACTGTTACTTTTCAGAAAATATTTTTTTAAAAATGCTGTGTTATGGATTAGTTTAAATCAAATCAAATCAATTATACTATTAAATTTTAAATCAACAAAAATAGGTCATTAGTTTTCTTAAATAATCACTTTCTGAAAGAATCATTTTAAAGTAATTTCTATATCTAGTAATCTCATCTAGAGAAATCCCTATCACAAAATAGTAATCATAGCCACTTTACTAAGCTTATGTGTATAAAAAATTAATCTCTTTTAAATTACTTTTTATTATAAAATGATGTATTCTGCATATGGTTGATTGTGACATTCAAGAGTAAAAAATAATTAAAATAATATATTATTGAAATTATTTTTCTTAAAAATTTTAAAGCTAAATTAATAAAATGCAAAAATATTTAGTTAGTAACATTTATATAAAGAGTAAATTAAGGAACAGGATCAGAATATCTATCATGTTTACATTTAATTTAGTTACTTCAATTTGAATTAATGATTATATAGAGAAGATCGATAATATAAAATATTTTATTTTAAATAAAATTGGTTGTATAAATTACTGAAATAAAATGTTCAAAATAAAATATAATTTTATAAGATAAATATTAATGAATTTAAAAATAGTAACAATAAAATTAATCCAATAAAAATTGTTCAATAATGAAACAATGATTTCAATTTTTATTTATTTTAATTTTTATTTGGGATACATATGGCGCAGCTTGGTATATTGTAAAGAAAAAATTAGCTCACTTTTAAAAAAAATTGTTGTAAAAGTACCAATAAATTCATTGTGTTTTATTTACAAAAAATTTGTTTTACAAACACATCCAAATAATTATTAAAAATAGAATTTAAACATACAAAAATCCTGCTCTTTCTCATAATTTACAAGGGTATTGAAACGTTACAAAAATAATATTAATATTAAAAATCAAATGAAGTAAAATATCTAAACTATTTTGCCCTGAAAAATAGTACATAGTTCTTTAAAAAAAAAAAATCGTGAATTCAACTTACAATTAAGTAACACTTTTTAGTCAACGTGAAAAAAAATATTTTTACTAGGAATTTTCATTGTAATAATAATTTTTATTATTTTTTAATTTAAATAGTACTTTAAATTTAGCATAGATAAATTTCATGTCTTAAGCCCGGTGGAGTAGTGGTGATGTTATGCATTCCCAACCCACAGGTCAGAGGTTCTAATTCTTGGGTTGGGTAGGGTAAACTTGGTTTTTCATCTTTTCAGTGTGTCGATAAAACTGAGTACCAAGTATGACTTGGAACTAAACACTGAAGGTTTCGCACTAGGATGACCATCTCTCTGGGACATACGTTTCACACTTCACAGTCATCTGTCAAGAAAATAGATATGGGCACTGTAGGTCTTTCCCCACACCGATGGGTTGTTGTGCCACCAAGTTTAATTTAAATTTCATGTTTATCAAAATTATTATATTCTTTTTTTCAGTAATTTAAATTAAAACATTTTATTCAGTTGTTTTTAAAGGAAAATTTATATGGCATATTTTGAAAGCAATAGTGTCTTAAATACTTGTAAAAAAATAATTTTTATTTTTACCCTGTTTTAAGAATATTTAAACTAAACTATTCTAGAAGTTTTTCTGTTCAAAATTTGCTCTTATTTGCTTAAAAGTAGAATGATAAAAATTTTCTCACACTTTTTTGTTAAATTTTCAATATAAAGGGCAGCTCAAAATAGAGAAATTCAAACTATTTTCCATATATCTGGTAATAATTCATAATAAATTCAGAAAATTAAAGAGATTGTTATCTCAGCAGAAAATAATCACTCTGTAATCAAGTAAATATTTTATAAAATGACCTATTAATACACAGGTGGATGTAGTCTTCATTTTCCTGATTCATGTGAATTTAGTTTATTTGGGGAAAGCATATTTTACAAAAGTGAATGCAGTTTAATTTATTTTAATGAATTTGTTCGTAGGTGTTTTTTTTTTGTATTTAGGTTTTTATTTTCTAAAAAATCTAATTTAAATTTTTTTAAGGAATTCCAAAATAATGAAAAGTTGAAATTACAAATTATAGTAAATATTTTATACGAACTTTGTCATATGTTATCGTAAGCAAAATATATTTTGTTCATGGAAAAATGTTAATTAAAATAAAACAAAAATTATTATTTAAAGAAATTTACTTGAGATTTGATATTTTAGAAATTTATAAGTTGGAAAAGAGAACATTTTAATCAACAGAAAATTCAAATTCATATTGAATTAATTGCAATAAAATAATTCTATACAATTCAATTCTATAAAGTTCAATTCCATTTATGTAAACTTTACTAATTTTATAAAATATTTAAAATAAAAAAATTTTTTAAAAAAAAAAAAAAAAAAAAAAAAAAAAAACTATGATCGTAAATTACATGAAATTTTAATCAATTTAAAATACCAATAAAACTATTCTAAATTGGTAAGATAAATAATAATTATATTATTAATGAATTTTATTTTTTGTAATTCCAAACTAGGTATTTTTTTTTATTGTATTAGGTAATTACAATTGCTTTCTAAAGTATTTTTCAAATGAAAATTAAAGATTTAAAATCTGAGCTTATATACAATTTGTAATACTAGCAATAATTGTTACTTTACATGCATTATTAGAACAATTCAGTATATTAAGGTTCTTTTATCCAAAACCAAAATAAAACTATAATCAAATTAAAACTGATATGACATTAAAAAAAATTGAACCTAAAAGATTTGCCTATTGATATTTCATTTACTGTTCTTCATGTTCCAATATAAGTTATGAATACAAATTACAAATTTTTAACACTTAAAATGTTCAAAAGCTAAATGATGAGAATTCTAAAAATATGAAAGACATTCAGAAAACTAAAAAATAAGTTACTTATTCCATCATTAGATGTATAACTTAAACTAAATATTCAGATTGATATAAATATAGTTGAAAGTTTTTCACCTTTGCTAATTAATTATCCAACAATTTCTATTATGAATTATATAACAACAGAACTAAAAATATGTATTTTCATGCATATTTTTTTTTAAATATGCAAATTTTTATTTTACCTAGGTGGTATGTTATTTACAAATTAATAATCATAAAACTAAATAATATGTGAAATTGATTAAATAATTCAAAGCTTATTTTTAATTTATGAAATAACTAAAATAATAATGTTATTTAAATCTCCACAAAATTTATAAGAATTTTGTTGAGATATAGATTGATGAAAATCTTAAATAAAATAATATAACCATTTTCTTCAGTTTTAGTTCTTGAAAAAATTTCAGCCAAATTCTAAAAAGCAAATAAGCATAAGAAATGATTTGAAAACTTAAGTTATACGTATTTTTCTACTTCCCTATTACTATTATTTAAAATTTTAAAAAAATGGATGGCAGTAACAAGTTTTATGAAAGACAATAAAGTAAGTTGTTAATCATTTAAAGATGAAAGTGACTATGGAATGCATATATTCTTTTGTGAAAAATATTTATTTTGTTAATTGGAATATTGAAAACACTCTTGAATTCACTCTAGAATTTTAAATAATATGAAAATAAAACTAGAAAACTAGATATTCAACTAGACTATCAAGAAAAATTTAGGTATATGTTAAAAAGTTAGCTTGTTATTATTTTCTTTACTTGATAACCTACTTTATATAAAAATTTTTTGTTAATATTAATTATTACTATCTATGAGAAATATATCAGTCATTGAATATTATTTTTGTTTAATTAGTGTGTTGCCAGATTTTAATTTAATAGATTATTTATTTAAATCTTAATTAATGCTTAACATTTTTATTTTTAAATACTACATATCACTTAAAAATGTTGTAATTTTTTTTATCAGCATATTTTTTATTGAAATATTAGTAAGTATTTTCATCAGATAGTTTTAGCATTTTCAATGTTTTCAGTATCATAAAATTACTCATTGAAATATTATCTACCTCTAATTTATTCTTTATTTTTAATTTTCTTCACCTTATATATACATTGACTTAGTTTTCTTTGTTGATTGTATGTAGATTGGCGCATTTCTTCATATCAACCAGAGGAAACCAGACATTTATATAAAAAGATTCTACGATGGTTTGGAGATTCTTTATCTGATACTAGTCCATTTTCTTTGCATCATTTAGTGTCACTTGGTGAAAACTATGGGAGAAAACCTGGTGATTGGTATGGTCCAACACATGCTGCTCAGGTTCTTAGGTATAGTTTTTAACAAATGCTTTATTTATATACAGATGTTTGATAATTTTCAGTATTTACTTCTAAAAGCATTTATAATTTTACTATTACTTCATTAATTAAAATTTCTTTCATAATTTAATCCTTATATGATGTAAAAACAGAAATTGTTCTTTCCTGGGATACACCTCTGAAAACATTTTAGATGATATTAAAACTTTTGTCATGATAATAAAATTTGAGTGTATTTCATTTGTTGATAAAATTTAGGCTTTTGCTGGTGTGTATTTTATATTGAAGTTTTTGCTAATAGATTTATAGAAAAGATAACAATTTTAAATTATACCAACTGAACAAATTAATATTTTTGTAATGAATTAATAACCTTTATTTTATTTTGATACTCAATTCATTGTTTCTATGGTAAGTAAGTTGAATTTTTCTATCATCAAGTATTCCCAGGTGCCAATTTTAAAAGAAAGAAGTTTGTTAAAATATGGTGTAACCTGTTTTTTTAGTTGCCTTATTGCTTTTTATAGCTTTTTGTTGAATTTGAAAGAAAAAATTGACAGATTAATTATTTAAGTAAACACCTTTATATTACATTGTATGTAAATAAAAATAATTAATTTGAAAAATTACAAATTCGCTTAATTAACAAATACAAAAACCCATCTATAAAAAATTTGATCTACAAGTAATATAATTGCCATAATTTATTTTTTGGTTTTCCTATAATAAATTTTAATGGTTTTATGAAGTTTTCCAATAAATAGTTTCCAATAAATAGTAGTAAAAAAGTAAAAAAAATTACTATGCATTTCATTCTGCACTTTTAGCATATATATAAGAAAACTCTTCAGCACTCAAACGGTTAATGCGCGGTGTTTAATGTGAGTTTAAGTAATGGTTTGAGGTTTGATTTTCTTTTTGTCATAGTAAACAATTACTGAGTGTATTTTTTGCATATATTTTCAGGGATGCTCTAGTCCTTTCTCAAAAGGAACATCCTGAATTAAAAGATATTTGTATGTATGTTGCATTAGATGGAATTGGTGAGTATTTGAATTTTTTATATATATTTGAGATGAAAAAAGAATCTTACTTATCAAATTCTTTTAAATTAGTTATTTATCATAACTAATTTAAAATATATACCATCAACAGTGAATTTGCATCATTTAGGAGGAAAATCCAGAAATTCAAATACTATCAATGTTATAAGTATTTAAGATTTCAGAGATTGAAAAAGCAATTTGTTGCAAAAATTGAACAAATGAAATAATAACTCTAAGTTTTAATTGTGTTACTTCTAATCAAGGTTAAGAAATTAAATATTTTTTCCAAGGTCCTGTAAACTTTTGTATCTTAGTAAACATTAACAGTTTAGATTTTCTATAAATATTATGGATTTCAAGAATTTTTCATTTTATGTTTTGAAATTTCCAATGAAATATTCTGAATATTAAATATTAATTTTTGGTGTACCCTAAACTATAAGCTAGCTATTTAATCTTATATTAGAAATACCTTGGTCAGGAAACAAAATATGCATTATTGCTGCTTTAAATTAGTACAGTTTAAATGCACAATGTATAGTTTTTGGTTGATTTGTAAAGTCCTATGTTTATATGGTGAAATTAAATAGTTTGACTCTTTTAGTACATTAGTTTAAAAATGCAAAAGTTTCTTGAGTTAAATTGATTAGTGATCATAAGATATATTCTTAATATATGTATATACTTTTAATGGGGAAAAAGAGTGATTTATTTTGTCCAACATATTTCTTAGAAGAAAATGAACTCATATGATTTTGACTTAATTATAGCTGCTTTCTTTGATTTTAAACTCTGTTTTTACCCATTTTGAATTGTATGATTATCAGAATGATGACAATCGAAAAATGGATTTAAGTTAATAAAGATGAATAAAGAATATTTAAAATTATTGCGCTCTTTTAAAATTGTGCCATTGGTCACAATGTATCACTTCTTTGCCATTTCAATTCCTGAAGACTTTTGGACATATTGCTGAAAAAAAAAAATGGTCAGAAAAATGTTATTTTTTCACTTGAATGCTCATAAATTCACTTGAATGTGTTGGAACTTAGTCATGAATAATAATAATTGGAAGAGTTTCATGTAATTGTAAAATTTAAAAAATAATGGAAAAATCCAAGAATTTTATTATTACTTTTTAATTATAATTATCATTTTGCAAATAAAAGCTATCTACATTCTGCATATTTTAAGAGAATTCCATTTTTTTATATTTTAATTGAAAGAAAAAAAAAAGTTATCGTTATTAAGAAATTTGTTCAGTTTTATAGAAGCAATGAATTATCAATGGATTGATTTAGAAATGATATTTATATATAAATAATTATAAAACTTCATGCCATAATGTTCATTCAAATGTAGAGAACACAACTTTCTTTGATACAAATTTAAAAAGGTTTTGTTTAAATAAAACCATTTAAAAAGTATTTAAAAGTGAAATAGAATATGTTGTTGTAAATTTTTTATAGTAATTAAGTCAGGAATTATTAATGATACTGAATTAAATAAGAAAAATATTTAATTTTTTTTCCTCTATATCTAAATATTCTAAATATGAACAATTTTTCTTATGATGCTTAAAAAGTGTGCCATGGTTCTTAAATAAATACAAGTACTTTTGTTATATCTTTGTAAAATTGAAATCCTTTGTATATAAGTGTATGAATTCTTATTATTTTTGTTTTTTTCCTGTTTTTATACATTCATTTTTTAGCTGAAATGGATACCATGTTTTTTACCTGGCAGGAGAAACTGATTTGAATTTATATAAGCTTTTTTGTTTGCTAAAGCTTATTTTTATTAATAACACAATGTAACAATTATCTTTTTTCCCAAGCTGAAATTTCATGGTAAATGTATGTTTTATGCATTGCTATGAGAAAGATGAAAAAATATGAGGTTCCAAATATATAAAATTTGCTATGCAGGAAAATGGAATTTATTTAATTTGCAAATCACTTTTTAATGACAATTACAGAGAAATTAATGCTAAAGTTATTAATGCTAAAGAAATTAATGCTATCTTTTGTGATATTCTATGATACAGAGTATTTCAATTCTGAAGTAAAATAAGGTCTCTTTTTTTTTAGAGTCTAATGCATCTAAAGTTAAAGTGTTATAATAAAACTGTATTGTTTTATAAGAATATCGTTGCTTCATTGAAGAGTTAAATTCATTAGAACTATCTGTTCTGTATGATTTTAAAACTCCATTTAAAACTATTTTTATACTTTTAAAGACAGATTAGATTTTTTAAATTTATAATCAAATAGAAAAAATTTATTATTGCTTTTGGAAAGTTGATAAATAGGTTTTACAATTCTCTCTTGGCCAAGCTTAAAATAGATACATGGTTTCTTGTGAACAACAAATAGAAAATTTAAAAAATTGATTAAAGCTAAGTTTGCCATTGATATCACATCAAAAATTAAGAATGTATTAATTGGCAAAAAGCCTCTTTAATTTTATTGCTGGTGCCAGGAAAAAATTTTAATTTTATTCAGATAGACAAAAATAAAAAGGAAAAACAGCAAGTAATGATTAAAAAATTCACTGCTAGGAATAATAAAATTGATGAATTTGACGTAAAAAAAAAACTTGTAAGATGTTGTGGTTGAACCTAAAAAATCTGATGAATTATGATGAAGAAAGTAAAAAAGCTGGCTAATTATCTGTAATTGTGAAATTAAGCTTATGTTGTTGTGGAGCTTTGGCGAAGTAGTAATCTGTATTAGGAAGCAAAAATCAGTATCTGAAGGTAATTTCTCTCTGAATGTAACAGGTCAGTCAAACTCCAGAAAGAGTATCATAGGAATGTTTAGACAAGTTGAGATATCTCCAAGATCAAAGTACTTTTCAAATTTAGTCATAACTCATATGTAGGACTATGAAAACACTGATGCTAATGCTGGTTATTTTACATCTTTGAGTGATCTAAAGTTCCATTTGCATTGTATGTGTTAAGAAATGCCTTTGGATTTTGAAGAATTTTATATGTTATCATTACAACATATTTTATAAATGAAAGAAATTCTTCCACTTTTTACATTACTTTTTTTACAATTGGTGTTGCAAAAAATATTTAGAAACATTATTTACTTTTTATTAACATATAAAGGTTAACTTAGCTTATAAAATTGCATAGAATATTTTTATTTTTCTTTAAATAAAATTCTGTAGTATATTATTGAACTCCATAATTTTTTGCTTCATGTTATTTAGTTTTGATTGGGATTGGGTGTTTTCTTTCTTTCATTGACTTTTTTCCAATTTTATTTTCAAGAAAAATTTTATCTTAAGCTAAACTAAACTCTGTGGCATGAGAGCCCATATGTGGGCCTACAATGCTCATATCTGTTTTACTGACAAAAAGCCCTGGGGTGCAAAGCATACGTCCCTGTTAGGTGGTAAGCATAACACATAATTATTAGTTATACATAGGGTCAGCCTAACCCTATGTTAAACTAATTGTTAAAAATATTGTGTGATACTGCATATAAAAAAATGATATTTTTGTTATACAACTAAATCCTTCAATGTAATGTTGAGAATGTAAATAAGTTTAGTGGGAAAAATATGTTTGTGGTGAATTCTAGTATATCATGCTAGTATATTCTCTTTGGTCAATATAAAAAAGCTGCTGTATAATTCACTATTATATATTATACTTATTGATTAACAGTTAGAGAATGGTGTTTAAAATGGTCTCAGACATTTAAACTCTAATGGGTTTTGTATAAATTAAAGTACTTTTGAAGATTTCTTTTAGTTAAAATTACATTTATAGTAGAACAATTTAAATATGCTATTTTTTTAAATTCATTTAAGCATTAATATTTTCAAATTTCTTGGAGGGAATAACTTTTTTTATATGATAATTTAGCATTTTTATTATAATTTGTATGAATGTATGAAAATAAAGGTTGCAGTAATTGGCAACAAAGCTCTTTCAGTTAATTATGCTGTTTTATATTCCCTTGTTAGCTATTTTTTATTTGTTCATAGAATTGTATGTTATATATGAATTATTTTAGTGTATATATGTTACCGTGAAAGTCCGAAATCTGGAGAATGTCAACATTCGCTGGTGAAGGTCAACATTCACGTAGTCGCTTGGTGTATGTCCGAAATATTTGCTAG
>JAPDSC010050690.1:6761-19677 GCA_026290005.1 Latrodectus geometricus | reverse complement strand
AATAATATTCAACAAATATGATTTAATATTTGTTAAATATTATTATTAATGTGCATGATATAAGATTAAAAAAAATAAAAATATAATTTATGATTTAAAATAATATTTAACAAATATGTACTTTTTAAGAAACCCAGGAAGTAATTTACGTATAATCATAAATTAATATTTAAATTTCCTTCCATTCTTATTTTTATGGAAATTTAATAAAATTAAGTAGACTTTTATATTGCAAGCGCTATTTAGTTTGGATGCACCACAAATATGATTGATTAATTAAACTAATTTTTAATTATTATTGAAACCTTTTTTACTGAATAAGTTTAAAAATTATTTTGAATTATATTTGATTTCAGCATTTCACAGTTGATGATAAATAAATAAGCCAAAAATCTTAAAAATATTTTTGGTTAATGTTTTGAAAATAATGCTTCCTAATAGCAATTTCCATCCATTTCTATGTAACTAATTTTCTTTTTACTATAAATTTATAACTGATGGAAATATTCATTCTTTTAATCATAGGAAAATGTAAAAATTAATTATTTTATATAATTTTCAAGTATAAGTTTTGAATTTACTTAGTTTAACTGTACTTGGTATACAGTAGATATTTATTATAAATATGATTTAAAAATAATTATTAAATATGTAAAATTTAAAAATTTCTTTCTTTTGCATTACTTTTTAAATTTATCCCATGTAACTAAATACTTTCATTTTTAATGTAAAATTTGAAATAGGCACCTGTTAAATTTTTATCTAAAATGAAGGTATATAGTCAATTAACATATAAATAGGTGTAAAAATAAAAGGAAAAATATCGCTCCCATTTTATTATTTTCGAATTTATTCAAACACTTATCATTTATTAAACTTTAATAGCACTTTTATTTTTTGGACCCTAGATATTCTTTAGTTTGCAGGCTTAAAGTGTACACAGTCATTAATTCACTAATAACAAAATTGAAAAAAAATTTAGATACTTTATTTGAAGAAATGCTGAACTACTTACACATTTCAAGATGCATTTATTTTTTAATAATAATATGTCACAAATCTGATTATTAACGTTTAATGTGTGAATAGATTAATTGATCATAATATTAAATTAAATACAAAACACATAAAATAATTACTTGATATATTCAAGTTTACACTTGAAAAACTGCCAGAACGCATATTAGCAATAAGTCATCTATCTTAACGGATTACTTAACAATTTAAACCTGCACATAATATTCTAGTTTTTCTAATCATTTGCATCTAAATTTAAAAATCTATGGCTATTTAGAAATATCGATGCATTTAAATATTCACATTAAGGCTTGTAAACCACATGATTGTTCATCAAAGGAAATTTTACTTCGTCTAAAATTTAACAGAGGAATAGTATACAATATTTTTACTTTAAAGAAAGTTTTATTTTAAAGAAGGAAAAGTTCCCGAGGGAAAATGTCTCACATTTTTCTTCTTCGTTTCTTTACAAAGCCTTATCACTTTTGTAGAGAGAAATAGAAAGTGCAAGAGTTATTTTCTGCCACGCAGATTCTCTTTTCAGGAATAGCATTCTTAAATCAAGACAATTTTTCTGGTTGAAAATTGTTTGGAAAAAACGTTTTAGGTTTAGTAATATCTGGTTAAAAATAGAAATTAAAGTATTTATTAATAATATATCACTGCATTCAACATCAAAGTGAAAAAGTAATATATCATTTAGCATAAGTTGTTTAATTTTTGCATAATTTAAAATTAAATTATTTATGCTATATTTTAGAATATTATATTTATAATTCTTTTACCACTTTACATTAGAAATAACTTAAAAATGTGATTTTGTCCTAAGCATTTTAGAAGTTTTTTTTTATATTGTTTGTCTTAGATGAAAATAACATAGTCCACAATGTTAAAAATTATTATAAGAATTTATTAATTCTTATAAGTATGAAAACTATCTGAATGTAAATTGTTTGATAGATAAGTAAATTATAAAATGTCTTAGTAACATAAAGTTTGTAAAAGGGCGAATATAAATTAAGAAGTAAAAGTAATCATGAAATTATAGCTGGTCATGCATGTAAAAATTTTAGATATATTTTATGAGGACTTATGATCGTTAAGTTTTTAAGCCATTGTATTTTGTTTCATAACTGCATAAAATATTTGTAAGATTTTTAAATATTAACTTTTATTTTCTCCTGAAATCGATTTCACTGACAAATTTATATTTTTCTGAAATTTATACGTGTTAAACCTGTTATATATATACATTTAGCATCATCAAAGATATTCAATAGAGTTTGGAAAGACAAGGAAGTTTACTGGTGTATAGTGTTCGCTCTTTATTTGAGATACAACTAGCTTTAAAAACCTAGTTGTATCTCAAATATTTCAGAGTGACCCTCGTATATATATATATATATATATATATATATATATATATATATTTATATATATGCAAAATGATGACGTTCGTATATTTTTCCCATCTAATAATTACATTAAAAGTAATCGTGAATGATTTTTATTTTATAAAAATTTATAATTAACAGAAAATTGAGACTGATTAAGAACACATTCCAATAATTGTTAATTATTAATATGCGTAAAATAAATAATTTCTAAGCTAAAGAGAAAAACTGAATTGATCATATATTAAATTTGATTTACTTAACAAATATTATTTCAAATAATTATAAGATTTACTAATTAAAGTAATTAGTAATATTTATAATTATTAATTTAAATAATTTTTGATAAAAAATATTTTCTTAGAAAATAATCAATTTTGAATAAAACCAAATTCCAGACAAAGTATTTAACAAGTAATTTCTAAAATTACTCTTTTATTTTGAGTGTATATTTTATAATATTATATAGCTTTAACTTTAACTTCTGTCAGCTTTACTATTACAAATTTATATAACTGATATTATGTAATGAAAGTTATTTTTTTATCTAAATAAAATTTTCTTTTCTAAATACGATTTTTCTATCAGAAGACCTATGAAGGGTAATAATTGTATAATATATATATATATATATATATATATATATATATATATATATATATATATATAATTCGCTTTGTAAAAAGGTTTAAAACAGTTTTCATGTAGATTTTTAGGTCTTGTGAGAAGCTACGACTGCTGACATGCTGTCAAGTTTGATAATTTTTGATATTTTATAGACATTCTCGACGATGTTATATCCTTGCGAGGTGCATCTTTAGCATCCAAATGCCCAAACGTAATCGACGAAACCAACATTGTGCGTAACTGGTTGTTACACTCATATATAGGACGATAAACACCTTTCACAATTTTAGCCACTTGGTTTGCATTTTCGCCATTATAAAAGAAAAACTAAAATGTATCGAATTTTCTGTTTGTTGTCTTCTATTTTTAAAACCTTGTACTTGTAACTGAATTAATCAAACAAAAAACCGCAAAAGGATATTTTAGTGTCAAATGTCACCTTTCCAACGAGTATAAATCTGAAATTGTTTGATAGATACCTCACGAGATATCGATCACTACAGACGTCTACCGAAAAATTAATGGATAACTTTTTCCTCAAACTAAGGAAGAGGATATTAGCTGTGTTGGCAGCTAATATCCTCTTCCAATTTTCCGAAATTGAAGACATTATTTAAGTTTCTAATCAAGTCAGTTTCTGACAATTTTATTCATTAGAATAAAATCGAACAATTATTTTATGTATGTGTTAACTGTAACATCATTCAAGAACTTTTTAATATTTTTATTAAGATGCGTTGTATGCATTTATAATAAATCAAAGTATTTAATTTTGCTGTCGTGTTGAATTTGGAAATATTGTCATCAATATTTTATCAACTTTGGAAACACTTTTATGTGTTTAATAAAGTATTCATAAATAAATGTTTTGGCATTTATTTATAAAGACTCAGATTGAGGACCATTTTTTTAAAATTTATTAGTTTTCTTCTACTTATTATGCACAACACATTTTATTACTATTTTTAAGTATATTTTAATTTTTTAATAATATGTATTCTATTATTAAAAATTTATTAATATTTTTACATATATTGTCATAAAGATGAATAATAGATTTTAAGGCAGTTTGATAATTATCAGTTGTATATAAATGAAAATAATCACGTTTTACGTAAAGTAAATGCATTCAAATACCAAATCATTTTACAAAACGTACTTCCCCGCATTTATATTGATATGTTCAAATTTTGACAAACGTAATAATAAAGGATTAATATATGTATATATACATATATATTTGAACTTCATATGATGTTTCGAAAGCTTTGAAAAATGTCTGCAAGGAAAAATAGACATGTTAAAATTAACTAATTTGTAAGGTAATTTAATTTAAGCTCAATTTATATAGCATAATTTATACAGCATTTTCATAAAACATATTGCATTTACAATCAATATGTTTACATATCTCAGGTTTTATTAATTGTTTTCAAGTTCATAATAATTAAATATTATCTATTTTTAACCGATGCATTTATTAATGAGCTGTCTACGACGATTTCATTAAGATTTTAATTTTAAGAATCTAAGAAACTTCAAAACTTCCGACTAAATTAAAACTGTCAAATCAAATCAAGCTAACTTGAAACGAAAATCTATTTTCAACTACTTCAAGATTCTGGAAATTGAAGGAAAGCTCGTCATAATTATTTTAGGTAAACAAATAACATTAAATTTTATAAAGGATTCTACAAAATTTTTTGTATAAAATTATAAATTCGCTTTTGTATATAAAAATGTATTGCTAAAGTGGTAGCTAAGCAATAACATTTTTAAAATAATATAAAGTGTCACGGCTACTTTACAAGAAATCTGTAATTTATATTATCGAATAATTATACTTAACAAAAGATAGAAGCTTTAAGTTAACCATGTTAACAATATATTGTCCACAATAAAACAACGATTTTAAAGTGAAAAATTTCTTTTAGTTATTTACTCTTTATTTCACAGCTTAATCTCAATGACAGAAAATTTTGTATTAAATTTAAATTTTGAAAAAGTAGGAAAATTTTCTAAATATTGAAAACGATGTAGATTTTCCTACAATACTTTATTTACAAATCTTTAATATTTCATAAGCTATCATTATGAAAAAAGTGAGGAAATTATCTATTATATACACATGCATTTAGTGTTTCACATTATAGTTCGAAGTTCTAGTATTACGTAAGGTTTAAAATACTATTTTTCTGATTTCCAATCAAAGCTTTCTTGCAAAACCATAATTTTAAATTCTTTCAGAGTAAACGAGTTAAAATATAAAATAATATATAAATATAAAATATAAATATTAATATGATTAATTATTTCAAAATTATTATTGTAAACTTTAATATACATTGATATGTTGAACATAAATTCTAATTATAAATCTACGGATAACTATCTTATAATGTACATCATCTGACACAAAAAGTTTTTATATAATTTTTGTAAAAGTTTTATAGAAGAGAAAAATAATGTTATCCATAACTAAATATAAGTTAACAATTTCGACATGAAATGTGGCATGGTATCAGGGAATATTTCCTTTTAATGTGTTTAATTATAAATTAATATAATTTATTTTTCAATTTTTCCTATTGAAAATCTTGTGAAAATAATGTCATTAAGGATCTCGTTTAAAAATTAAATAAATGGAGTACAGGGCTTTTATTAATATTCTACCACATAAACTTAAAAATCCCTATTTGAATTTAATAATTGAAAATATTTATAAGTTATTTAAAAATAGGTTTTATTTGGTTTCATCACTATTTCGCAGACATAAAATAAAATAATTTTTGAATTTACAATTGAATAACCAAAAATTAAATAAATGGTTTGTTCTGTACATCTATAACTGTTTTTAGCCTTTCTAAAATTACAATTTAAATACAAGAACATTTTCATAATATCAAAAAAGCTATAGATTAAAAATATCAAAAAATTTTAATTTAGGAAAATAATTTAAACCACTAAGTAAGATATATTTTACATTTCAAATAAAACAGATTTATCAAAAAATTTACGATTTGATTTGTTTGTTATTTATTGTTATGGAAGGAGCTGTTCCTTAGGCTAAAGGAATGGTTTCATGTTATTGTGTTAAAATGTTTAGCAATACTACTTCGCTTTGTAGATCAATGCTTAAAATCCTGTTGTTGAACATATTTGGTGTATCGGGCAGAAGTTGGGAATTATTTTGTAAATTGGTAGATATTAATGGATGTGAAATGTTCTGAAAGTAGTAAGAATTTACATTATTCTTATATTCATGAAAATAATTATATGACTAAAACAATTAAGTCATATGGTTTCTTAATGTGAACATATATTCTTGACATTTAATGTATATATGGACCTAGGTAAAAAGTAAATAAGTCGAGTTTGTAAATCTTATAGTATTAAATGAATCACGAATTAAGTAAATAAAGAAAATAAACTTCTTTTGCAAATTATTATTTATCTATAAAAAAAAGGATTCATCAGAATGAGTTCTTGAAAATTTAAAAATAAATTTTAAACCTAAAATAAAATTTAATTAACTGCTCAATATACTGAAAAGAAATTCATTTACATGTTTTAACATATTTTAATAAATTGTATATTGGCTTTACTGTAATGTAATCTTCTGTAAACGTGCAATCAAAAAACTTTTTTGAATAGGAAAATTATTAATATGAAATATCATTACAAAAATATAAAAGGAATATACAATTTATTAAAAGAAAGTTAATCTTTGATCGAGCACGCATACGATTTTGTTCAATTATCTTTCAAATCTTCTGTTTATTGTGATTTGAACCTCATCTTACATATCAATTGATGGAGTAAACACTCATTTGAGTATAATTATATGTCGTATCGTTGACGACAAAAAACTTTAATTTAAGAAGATTGACCCCAAAATGCTTAAGTTACTCTTTGAAAGAGTTCTAGAGGTTTTCTATTAACATATTTTTTATAAAATATAGCATTTAAAAATGTGCTGAGATAAAAAGTCAATATTTATTTTAATTTTTTAATTAAGAACTAAGTAAAGATAAAATAGTTCAGTATACATGTAGTTAATACACACATTGTATTTCAATTATATTGTTTCATTAATGTCTTGAAATGATAGATCAACAGAAAATTTAAATTAAATTTAACGGAAAAAATTGAGCTCAGAAATTAGTGCCAAAATTTTTTGTATATGAGTGATACTGTACTTAGATGTTCTCCAGTCTTGTAACCAAACATAAATTTATTATATTCATAAGAAAAAGCATAGATTAGTTTCAAATTTTGTGATGTTAAAAATTTAATTTTATAATTTCTGGCTTTTATCATTGAGAATATTTTAATTTAAATTTACAATTCATAAAATCAAATTAAATTTATTGAATAAACTAATATTTTATGGGAGCGTATAGGACATGACAATCATTTTAAGTAAAATACAGTACAATTGTTTCCTTGTATAGAACAAGTTTTAATTGTGAAGAGATTATCGCATCTGCTTAGCAAAATACAATTAAATGGTAACAATAGGAAATATCTATGAAATAATTAAGATTCACAGTAAATTGTAAAAAAAAACACAATAACTTCGTTGACCATAAAATTATCAATTTAACCGTAAGTACTTAACAATATTAATTTGAATTTAATCTTTTCTAAACAAATTTTTATCTTTGTATTTGACATGTAATTTATTTTCAAAATGTTGAAATACTAAGAGATATGATTTGGAAATTTAATTGCTATTACAAAATAAGTGATATACTTTTAGCTCTTCAATATTAGTATAAGAGTTTTTAAAAGCATTAAATTTTACAAAAATTAAATCATTTTAGAATCATGTTTGTTTTAACTTTTTATTATACAGATTCGCTTTGTAAAAAGGTTTAAAACAGTTATCATGTAGAATTTTAGGTCTTGCGCGTTACGACTGATGACATGCGGTTAACTTCGATCATTTTTGATATTTTATAGACATTTTCGACGATGTTGTATCCACATGCGAGGTGCATCTCTAACATCAAAAATACCCGAACTTAATCGCCGAAACAAAAATTGTACGTAACTGGTTGTTACAGTTTTATATAGGACGATAAACACCTTCCACAATTTTAGCCACCCGGCTATCTTTTTCACCGTTACAAGAGGAAAACGAAAATGTATCGAATTTTCTATTTGTTGTCTTCCATTTTTAAAACCTTGTACTCGTAACTGAATAAATCAAACAAAAAACCGCAAGAGGATATTTTTGTGTCAAATGTCACCTTTCCAACGAGCATAAATCTGAAATTGTTTGATAGATACCTCACGAGATATCGATCTCTTTAGACGTCTACCGAAAATATAATGGATTACTTTTTCCCCAAACTAATATATTCACACTATTGCAAAATTCTTGTTTAACCATAAATTGCATATTTGTTTGATGTTATTCTTATTAGAATGATCACAATCTTCTCAAAACTTTTAATATTTATTTATTTTAAATGTAGCGAGAATTTTGAGACAGGGGCTATGTAATTTAAATTGCTGATTCAAACTTTTAATTTGTATAACTCCTAACGTAACGAAATATTGAATTAGAATTATTAAAACCATTAAATTTTAAATGTTAAAATAGCTTAATATAAAAAAATACTTGTTTCCTACTTCGAATTACGTAGGTTTTTTGCTCTCTCAAGACCAATTATATTAAAAAAAGTTATTTTGCAATACATTTATTAAATAATCAAATGATCCAAAATTATTTAACTATAATGTTTATAAAATGGTAATACTGTTCACGTTATACGAGTAGACACGGAGTTACTCGACACTTAACGGGTATAAATCCTGCAGAGAGTACCAATATAAGCATCGGAAATTAGAATTTTACAGAAGCCAGATATGAACTAATAAAACAAAATGTTGACCATGTTAGTTAATCCAAAATTAGAGCAATCTTTGCTGCTAATAAAGGAAATGTTCTTAATACAAGGTCTAGATGCTTCAATTAAATTTAGTGTATATAAAATCAACTGTTTCAATTTAAATTTCATGGTTTAAAAGAAACGTATTTACGACTAAAACTAAAATAAGTCATTATACAACATATTTTTGGTTCCTAATTTTTTTTTGATAAAAATCACTTCGTCTCATTTTCTCTATCATTCATTAATAAAAATATATATAAAAATACAGATTTAATATTGGTTCTTAATTATTTGACATTATAACTAAGATGAATATTGTTTTATGTATTTTAAGATCAATGCTTTAAAATTTGTATTTTTTCTGGTATAATGCTAGTATTCAAATTATTTTAGTCGCAGAGTAAAACATTTTATCCCTATTCCACTATAAAAGAAGGAATTATTTTTACCAAACGTAAAAACAATTCCTCCTTCTATACTATCCTATGTACATTTTGAATGAGTCTACGATTTCTTTCAGAATAAATTATTGCCAAAATTTTTAATAATAAGCATTAGTTAAAAGTTATAACTCCCATTACCAATTTATCGTTAATGAAATTTCTCTTTCTAGAATTCTTATATAGAATAATCTTTTCTCGTATGGATTTTTTTTAAATCATTAATTCAATGAAAGAGATTTTACGCGCACGTAACATTGCGCCAAAAATTAAGTGAAGTTTATTTAGTTTCAACTAATCATAAAATTTTTTAAAATCTTTTCTGTACTCTCACTAACATTTTACTTTTATTTTATAAAAGTAAAGAACACTACAATTCGTTGAAATATTTCTAGAATTCAATTTAGAATAATCTCTTCCTGTACTCATTTTTTAAATAATTAATTCAATGAAACAGATTTTCCGTGCACGTAGCAATGTACAGAAAATTGATTAAGTGAAATGTATTTAATGTCAATTAATCAAACAAGTTTTGATAACCTTTTTCTGTGTGTTAACTAATATTTTACTTTTATTTCATAAAAATAAAAGACATTACAATTCATTGAAATATTTTATTAAAATCGTTTTAATATGTGATTTTGAAATCAGTTTTTATACCACTATATTTTAAAATTTTTACCTTTTATAATCAGCTTTTTCAAATCTTCGACATAGTTAATATTTTTTTTCAATTTTTAAGTGGTGGCTCTTTAAGTTAAGAGCCTTACCATGCTTGAATGCAGAATTCTAGGAAGGAATTTATAAAATCAATGTTTTGATGTATATTTCCGTATCAGTGTATTCAATGAATATGATGTCGTTAAGTAAGGAAGAGTAAGTGGTACTGTTATTAAGTGAAATACTTGGCTGGTTTCTTTTTGTTTGGAAGCTCTTTCATTAAAAAAAGGTAATCTAAGTATTAATATATTTATCATTTACTACAATGTCTGAAAAAAATTAAAGACCATAACCCCTATATATAATATTTATTAGAACACGCTTCAAATCCGTCTAGTCTGATTTCGAGTCCTGTACATCCAGATTTAACTTTTGTAAATTTATAAGAAATCTATTGTTTTCCAATTTTATGGTGTAAAAACTTTTAAATTAATATTTGTTGAGGTTTATTACTGAGTCTTTTATATTAAATAAATGTGAAATTAATCAATTGTGGAATTAATGTTTTTGAATAGTATTTTATTTTATAAACATAGAAAAGACAACACTATCATTTAACCCTTCTTTGCATAATGGTGGAAATTTCCATCATAACCTATAATGCCCAAAAATTATATAAAAGAACAAGTTCACTTTAAGTTGATCGAGTTTGGGTACCTTGTTAATGTCCATTGCATAAAAATAAACATAGTTGTCAAAAATAAACAAGTGTCATTATCAGTGAAAGAAGCTTAAAGTTGTCTCATACCGCTGTTTGTTATAATTTCAATAAACGTATGATTTCGTTTATAATTTTGTTTTATTATATTAGAGTTTATATTGCTAAAAAATTGAAAATGAGTGGAAGAAAGGTTTGTAACACGTGTTTCTGTTATTTTCCTCTTTTATTTCTATTTAGTACTTAGCTAATGATCTAACTTTGGATGATGATGGAAATTTTTAGCATATTGTTTTTTGCTAAATTTATACTATAAATATATACTAAGATTTTTTTAACCATTTTTCCTTTAATTTTGAACATGAATTATATCAACTTGATTAATTTCACCAATAAAGAAAAAATCATACAAAGAAGGGTTAAGGAAATGAAAAAGACCAATTCGGTAATCAGACAATAATGATATGTAACTTAGAAAAATTACATTTTCATGTGTAAACATTAATTAGTGCTAACTTTTGGGAATATCTACAAATGAGAAATATGTATCACAACAGATGATTTAAGTGCTACAAAACCATCACCACTTAAAAATATTCACTTAATTTATATGGAGAACGTTAAGTAAATCGAGAAGTATATAAGATGCAAGTTTGAAATATTTTAAGTGGTGTCTTTTCAATTTTAAATTGCGGTCTCTAAGAGCCTAAAATGTTTAAATGTTTCTTTCTAATAATAAGATAACTAAACAACTTTATTTTTTTTAAAAAAAATTATTAAATATTTTAAACGTATTTCTTTTCTTCTTTTTACATCAAATGAGTTTTGTACTCTATCAGGTAAAAAGAATTTAAAATAAGAAAATTATACATGAAATATTTAGTTTGAACTTAAATTTTGTGTGAATAACATATTTAATAAATAATTTATTCTCATATATGAATTTAATTAAAAATATCTCCTGAATTAAAACAGAAATTTTGATACAATGTTTTATATTTTTATAAAAAAATTAACTCAACATACAAAAAAATAAAAAAATAAGAAATGAGTAAACATTTTCCGATGTTTTTAGTATTACTTGAATAAATTTAAAGATTTACTTGATTTTTAATTTTTCCAATAATTAAAGCCAGAACGTCTCCAAAATAAGCATCATAGGTAAGTCCTATGTTGGATACTAGATTTGATTCAATATAGTCATGTTGATCAACCAAAATTGTTCCAATATTGTCCACTAATATTGAAAATAATCTGCAATATCTAAGTTCTAGAATCTTAAAAAGAATTCAATGTATTTGAAGATTGAATGAAATCCATATTATTTATTTATATCTTATTGATTTATGCGAAATCTGTAATTTACGCGAAATAAAAATTTTATTTTATTTATGTTGTGTAAATTATATTTTGCACTACTAAAAACAATATCAAACTATGCAAAATTTATATTATTCAAAATATTCACTCATCTGTCTACTTATGTAAGTAATTATTAAAGGTCAAATTTATTATTAAATCAAAAAAATTAATGTGATACAGTCCATATAAAAATTTTAAAATATTATGTTCACATTTACATTTTTTTCCAGTAATATACAGATATTCAAGATAATGTCATTCGAACAACATCAGAATATTATTTAGACACAACATCAAATTTGTCCGAAATATTTAGACTAAGTGACACATTAAATTCAAGCTTTTATTAAATTGTATTAATGTAGATATTGAAGCTATTTTTATGATATTGTAACTGTTTAAATTTACATTTGATAGAAATGCGTGTTATTGAAATCAATTTAATATTTCAATGCAACGGCTATTAGTGATTATTTTCCCATAGAATATTTTTAAATAGGAATTTTTCATGAAATATTCTGAGAATTAATATTTAAAGTGAATAATTAAATACAACATTAATCTTCAACTAATTGAATAATAATACTTTTCAAGTACTTCATTTGTTATGGATTTTGCATTGTGAACAACTAAGAAGAATATTTTTATAAATAGCAAACTAATGATAGCTTTTTGTGATTTAAGAAAAAAAAATTGTTTATTTAATTCACGATTTTTTTGAGAAAAATAAATTCAAATTATTAACAAGAAAATATTAGGAAGAAAGTTAACATATTGTGCGTGCTTATTAACATT
>JAPDSC010050687.1:50918-64273 GCA_026290005.1 Latrodectus geometricus | reverse complement strand
ATATATATATATATATATATATATATATATATATATATTATCCGCAACAATGACATGAGACATTGACTAATTCAATGGTTATTTAGAAGCAAGATAATTAAATAATTTTTCCGAGGTGAAATGTGTGAAGATTTTATGTTAAAAAATAATAAAAAACTTTTTTATTATAAAAATAATGCCTATCTTTAATAAATCAATTTTTTGTTATTAATGTAGCAATAAAAATTGAGCGAACATGTGAAATAATCTTTTAAGATATGAAAAATGCTTAATAATTAGAGAAAGTTTAAAAGAAATCACTACAAATAAAATAAATTAAATTTTTAATTTTTCGTAGAACAAAATATATATTAAATTTCTGCCACTCACTAGAGAAAACTCCTTGCAATCAGCCCTGACAACTACTTAATGTCTTTGAGCCTAAGGCGAATGAATAATTTTCTATGTTAAATCATTTCACTCATTTCGGCCTAGAGATGGCGGTAGTGCTTCTTTCAAAGCCACCAAGTCCGGAAGGCCTGTCGTCCGGGTTTTCGGAAATAGTCCGGCACATTTTCTCTGAGCAGGCTACTGAAAGGTCCAACAGTACTGAAACTGAGTGTTGAAAGATTTCTGATCGCTTTCATCGCTTTTTTAGGTATCGCTTCCAAGTAGAGTTGTAAGCTCTGGTATCGATAATTAATACCGAGTAAGTCTTTATGAAACTTCTGCTGTTTAAATAAATCAATATATGTTCTCATGAGAATAAGAAATTCGATTGGATTATTGAAATTTTACGTACGGATAATTTTAATTATGGTGTAGAAATTTCTAATTCTTGAACAGGTGGTGACATATACAAACAACGTATAATGATGCATTTTAATTTTAGTTAATTGGAAAATTAATATTTGATTGATAATTTATTATATTAATAATTTACGAATAGTTTTACTATATTTTACAAAAATATTCCTTAAAGTTTGTTAATAAAGGAGATTTAAATGGATATTATAATATTTATATGTGTTCTGTCATAGAAAAAAACATATTCATAATCAAATGACAAAATGTCAAGTAAACTTAAAAATATTTTTTATTAACATATAACTAAAATAAATTGGTATAAAAAAGTTCCGTTTTTATAATTAAGTTTGATTTAAAATTATAAATTATTGTAATTAGAAAAAAAGGGAATTTTGAAATTTTTAGGATGATTGTATTACTTATAACTTATTATTATATAAATATTTGTAACATGTATAAAAAATACCCGTATTAGTAAGCATAATTTTTCTTAAAAAATAAATTTTTCAATATTTTTTTGTGTCTACACATTTTATTGCTTTCTTTTATAACTACCAATTTTAATCAAATTGATTTAGATATTAAATTTTAGTGTATACAATTTTATAATGACAAATTTAGAGGAACTGATAACAGCATCTGAAAATAAAAATTTAATAATTTTCGTAAGGAAGTAAATGAAAATTAGTTTTAAAAATCTACCTAAATGCGTATTTCTTAAGAAATATCTGCACCATATGTGCTTATAGACCTATACTCTGTCACCAGTTAATTTTTATGTTTTATTGATACTTGGAAATAATGTGCTTTAAATATTGATATTTCAGTGAATATAGTAAGTTTTGCTATATCTGTAACAAACTATTGTGTTTTATAAGCATAAATATGCAGAAAGTTATTTATTTCTATAATATGAGACAGGTTTATTGGAATTCATATGTTTATTACAGAATCCGATGTGTTTTATGAAATTACTTTTCAGTTTTATAGATTACGGCTTATAGAAGTCTTTGCAATATATGACCTTAAAACAAGCATCACTGCCAGTTTAATCATACTGCAGTAAAACAACCTTACAGTTTCTTTCAACCAAAAATAAAATCCTTGTTTTGGAAAGCCAATATTGGGAACATTCCCCCTTCACTCTTTTTTACAAAAATAAATTGAATTTGAGGTTGTCGGTTTTAATTTCGTAGTAACGTGGGTTATGTTACAAGTTTTTCCCCTATTTCTACCGTTGTTTTCGGAAAATAAGTTTTTTCCTTCTTTGAGGATGCCTGTTTACTGATGTGTTCCTCTATCAAATATTATTTTCCTTTCTGGAAAAGCATAAAAATAGATTACGGGAATCTTAAAAAAATTTTAAACTATTGTTATAAATTCACGCATTCCAAAGTAAGTCAGAGTGAATGAGTATATGAAAAATATTTGCAATTATTCATGTTGATGCATTTGAATTTCTAGAGAAGACGAGTGGAGTAATTTTATAAATGTTTTTCTTACTGAGATAAAAATTCATGCGATTGAACAGTAAATTAAGAAGTATATAATTTAATTGGTTATTTAAAATTATGAATTAAAGGTTCACATCAATCTTGCTGTAAATTTTTTATATAATCTAAATTTATTAAGATTTTATTAAAATAAAAATGGTCAAACTTAAACTATTGTAAATTTTATAAAGCAATATATTATTTGCTAATACTGAAATTAACTTGTTTACTGAACACATGGATTAGTTTGAATTTCTAAGACTTATACAATAATATTATGAAAGAAAATTCAAATATGTTTTATTGCTTTAAAAGATAGATTTTAATAATTAGCGGAAGGCAGATTAATAATTGGTTTTTTTTCTAGTGTTATTTAATTCACTCGTAATCATAAAAATATAACCTGAAATTTTTTAAAAAGTATTCTCTAATACCAAATATCTTGAACACATAATATCGTTTCTATGTATTCTCTAGGGATATTATCACAATTATTAAATTTTCTTTTTCGTTATTCAGCTATAGAAGTTTAATTATCAGTTATTACACTAAATAATAAAGGATATATATAAGATATTTACTAAACACAGGTGTCCTTTAATTCTTAAAATGAAAAATAAATTGTTTCAGAAATAAAATTTATTTTTGAAATATTATATAATTTCTCTTAAATAATGCTGTTTTCTTACAGAAATTGAAAAAGAAAATATGAAGAAATTGATGCGCAAGCATTTCTGCTATTTGTGTATTTAAAATTTAATTATCGTTTTACATTTCGAGTAGACACAAATTAAAAGTTAATTTTAGTTTAATATGTCAGAGTCTACATTAACTGTTTGCAAACTCATATTATTTAAAACAAATCTATGAATACAATTCGAATTGCCAGTAAATCGCTCACTTGAAATTAACAATGTTTGATAATATATATACATACATTTATAATAATTTATGCACATTATAAAAAATTCTCTTAATTTATGATTGCGATAATAACTTTTACTATCGAAAATTCATAGTTTTCCTTTGTTTATTGCCTCCTTTCTGTATAACTATTATATAATTTATAGAAGCAATCAATACTAATGTAGGATAGTAAATGTTTGATTTACGATATGCTATATTAATTCTCTGTTGTGACTGGGTTCCAGGTTATTTGAATTGAACATTCACATATATTGTATTGAAACAATAAGCTACAAACGTGAAATTTCAAATAAGGAAGTACTTAATGAATTATTATTTTTTAACGGAACAGAAATATTATCCTTTAATAACTATATTAAATTTGATAAAAAGAAATGAATTTTTTCTGTATTAATCATTATTTTTATTCTAAAAAATGTAAATTAAAAGAAAAAGACATTATTATTATCTGTGAATTGCAAAACATTTTCCAGAATGTTTCATGATTCAGTATTTATCTCAGCATCTTTTATTATTCGTTATTTGAAATTGTTTTCTTATTTCTTTTTTTTATTACAAAAATGTTTTTTGCCATTTTATTTCATAGGATATAATTAAAATCAATTTTATAGGAAATGAATTGTTTAAAAGCAAGAGAAATAATTGCAAGAAAATCTTTTTTTGTTCTTTATTACTTAATAACTGAATAAATGAGTTTCTTGAATTTATAAAAAGGTACGAAATCAAAGTCAAAAGTTATCTACTAAATATATATGTGGATCATGTTTCAATAAATTATACTTTAAATTAAATTTATAGTTATTAAAAGCAAAATATTTTAAGGGGCATTTGAAGGTAAAATTTTAATGAAGTTTTCCGTTCCGTATTAATATAATAAACTTAAATATTTTAAAGTGTACACTTGTTATTGTATATTGTAGAATAAAAATACAAATTTCTCGATTTTTATTTACATGCAAATACATTTATGGAAATTATATCTTTTTTTTATAAATTTTATTTAAATCGTATAATAATTTTGTTGAAAGTAGTTGAAATGTATGATTTATTTTGTGTTTAATGACATACTTAATTTCTCTTTTAAATAATTTAAGCTTGTTATCTTACAAAATATATGTAACTTTAAAAAAAAGCCACTCTTAATCAAAAATGAAATTTAAAAATAATTATGTAAAATTTTTTAATAGAACAAAAATAAGAATAGAAGAGATTCCAAAAAATCTGAAAAAACACATGAAAAACATTTGCTTGTTTTACTTAGATTCATCAATATTAATTTTCTGCATAACACCTCTGTATTATGCCTAGTTCCAAATATAATATTAATATGAAAATTTTATTAATTCTATGTATTGGTATTCTATACTTTCTGAATATTCATTAGAGATTGTATTTTTACTTTATAATTTAATTATATTATTGTAAAGAATATAAAGATATATATTGATCACAATTATGTTGCAAATATTTGGCAACAATATACATTGAATTTAACTTTGTTTTAACTAACATAAATATTTTGCTTATGAGCAAGAAAATTTCCTCAGTGAAATCTGAAAAATGATAAAAAATTATTTGTTGCATTTTCTTAGATTTCTTTATTAAATGTATTTATATATTTTGATTTAAATTCGTTATATAATACAAAGTACTATTCTTATTAACAATCAATAATATATCCCTTTTTCAAAATACAATATTCCTCCGAATGTGGAATATTTAATTCTATAACTCATTCATACTTTTATGAATAATTTAAAGCTAGACATTGATTATATAAAAAAGCTGTGGATATTGATATGTTTAATAAGCTCAATTTGTTATAGTTATATAACAGCTGTGATTTAAATTTATTTATATAACATTACAGTTATTATTATGCATTTACAATAAATTTAATATTCATCAGATATATTTATTTCCCTCTATATTCAAATCATAACATTGTGTAGCAAGACAATTATTAATTGAATATAAATTTCTACATAAAATTAGAAAGCTTAATACATTGTAGTCACTATAAATATTTTAATTATGAGCAAGAAAAGTATCATAGGAAAAATTGTCATATTTCTTTAATTTATTATTAAAGTTATTTGTTTTAAATTAATTTCCATAACACTACCGATATATTATGCCCATTATAAAAAGACATATTTGAGTAGTTTTTTTCTCTCGATATCCCAATCCCACTATTGTATAGAATTTCAAAGTAATCATTGATTGCAATAAAATTCGCTTATATTGATTAGTTTAGTTAGCCTAATTTATTAAAAAAAGATTTTTACTTATCTATTTAGTTTACTTATCTATTTATTTTTAAATAAAGAAACCGGTATTATGCCAAGTCTTAAAAGATTATATTTATCAGAGTGGTGTATTTCTCTTGATATCCCAATTACACTATTGTAATGAAATTAAAAGTAATCATAGATTTCTATAAAATTCGCATATATTACTGAGTTTAATAAGCTCAATTTATTAAAACAAGATTTTTACTTACCTATTTATTTTTAAATAAAGCCACTGGTATTATGCCACGTCTTAAAAGATTATATTTATCAGAGTGGTATATTTGTTTCTCTCACTATCCCAATCCCACTTTTGTAAAGAATTTTACAGTAATCATTGATTGCAATAAAATTCACTTAAATTGATTAGTTTAGTAAGCCTAATTCATTAAAAGAAGATTTTTACTGATCTATTTAATTTACTTATCTATTTATTTTTAAATAAAGCCATCGGTATTATGCCAAGTCTCAAAATATTATATTGAGCAGAGTGGTATATTTCTCACAACATTCCAATCATACTATTCTAAAGAATTTGAAAATAATCATTAATGGCATTAAAACTCATCCATATTGATAAATTTGGTAGGCCCATTTTATTAAAATAAGATTTTTACTTATCTATTCAATTTTGGAATAGATGCATTTCAGTGCAAACATTTAAAATAATTTAATTTGTCGCCAAACATACCACAAAAAGCAAAAAATGTAAATTTTTAAGTTCTTTAGAGCGTGATTACGGAATAAGCATTTCCCTTAAAAAACTGTTTTTCATTTATATTAAGAATAAGCGTCATTTTCTTTAAAACGCTTAAATATTTAATCTAGAAAATCTAACAGTCGAATATTTTATAGTGCGAGACTCTCTTCATTTCGAAAGGATCGAATGCGCTTATGATTAAGTAATTAGATATATCGTACTTTGTCTAAAAATATTTCTGACATAACTTACAAAATTATAAATATTAAAAGAAGCTAAAAAAAACACATATAAATGCTGAATATGAAAAACGTTTAAATTGAGAATTATAACATAATTTTGAAAATAAACAACGAAGGCTACATTTTTGAAATAACTCGCATAAAAAAATGAATTTACGCTTCCGTTAAAATATAAAATTAACGCTGTTTCAGAACTCTCGGTTTTAATGTTTTTTTATTTCCTTAATGGAAAAGATTCCACGTGATCTTTTAAGAAAATTCACTCTCTTTACTTAATAATATCGTTCCATCTAACTGATTATCACAAATTTTTTTTCCCTTTGAATTTAATTTTGAGGAAAACTAAAACATGTAACTGGAAACCTTATTATTATTTTTAATTACACTTTCGTAATGAATGTAATTTGTACGAAATTTAATCACCTGAAATAAGATATCTGGAAAATGCAGAAAGTTGGGGATATACATTTTTTATGCTTCCTCACTCAACCAATGGAATGTCTTTGGATGGGGAATAAAAGGAGAATGTGTAGGGAAAAAATCTCATTACGCGGTTCTTTGAAGAAATAACTCTACTGCAGGATTCCCCATTTAAAGATGTACTAAGCGTTAATTTAATATAATTAATAATTGCGTAGTCATTGAAGGAGTTTATTTTTGAAAGGGGAAATAATTTCACGCCTGTTTCTTTAGAAAATCGTAAATTGGATTTATTATTTTTGGAAGATCGTGTGATAATAGAAGATTCATATTTACATTCACTCTAAGAAGGGAAAATGTCTTCGAGCTTGTTGATTAAAAAACTATTCATATTTCCCATTTTGTGACTTTATACATTTAAAACTCCCTTCTCAAACAGTTTTCCGACGATATTCCTTTCTAGTTTCTTCACTTCAATTCATTGAATTTTTTATAGTTGCAAAACTAATGAATATTTTACACCTTGTAATAAGTGCTTTCAATTATAATTAAATGGATTATATTATTAATCAGGGAGAGAAAGTTGATATATTTGTAAAATGAAAATTATTTCTTTGATGCTTTGTTTCATTAGGAGGAATGAACAGTATATACATGCTAAAAAAATTAGATTTATTAAAGGAGATTTGTTCCTTTCATATTACATCTATATTTAAGTTGACTTAAAGGATTTAATGAACTAAAGTTTGTGTATGTGTGTTATATGTATTTTGCTTCAGATAGAATATATAATCTGTTAACGATATTACTCACCAAAAATAATTATAAGAAAGCTTTTTTATCTTCAACTAAGTTGTGAATGCTTTTAGTGTAAAAAATGAGATAAAATATATATATATTCGAAAATTCCGTAAAATAGTCAAAAAATGTTTCACGGTAAAGAATTATATTAATTATCAATTTAAAAGAAAAATTGAGTCATATATCTGTGTAACATATTTTTGTTGGAAAATATATGAATTATTTAGTTGTATGCATCATATATTTAATGTCTGTTATATATTAAATTTATTTTCTTTGCCAATAATTAACTTTGATTACATTATTATGTCAACAACACAAATATAACAATATAAAATTCATTGTAGCTTAATTTCATATTCAAGAATTTTATTGTTGTTTGTCGTGTGCCAGCCAGGCTGGCAATATAGGGTGCGCTGCTCCACTTTTCCAACTAAACCATATTTGATGTGGAGTCCGACTTCCTCAGTACACACATGTCATAAGTTATAGGGTACGCAACCATTCACACACACACAAAGAAAGGACAAAGACAAGAAAGAAAGAAAGTACATCCATGCCCGAGCCAAGATTCGAACCCAGGTCCCACTCATCTGTAGTCAGGTACGCTAACCACTAGACAGGTTGGGCGGCAAGAATATTTTTACTTTTATAAAATAAATTTTATTAAGAAAATTTAGTAAACTCCAGATTTTATGGATGACCATGATGCTAAATAAACTTAACTGCTCATTAAACATGCATATAATTTGTTATCATCGCTTATCGTATAAATGTATTACATACATTTGATCTTTGACACTGGTTAGCAGCCGACTTAATATTCGAAGATGTAAGATATTTGTATTGTTTGCTTTCATTGATGGCTTTTCATTGATAGATGTGCATAGTATTATGTAGCAAGTGGGAAAACCAAAAATGTTCTTCTGAAGAATGTTGTGTAAAAAGCAGAAATACGCCATCTTCTGGTTATTGTTCAATGGTGGTATCGAATACGGGAACTATCTTTTCAAAAAAGCTTGATTCTGTCTGCAGTTGACGATGAGTCATTTATTTAACCTTTTAATAATGTTTTTTAAACATTCCTTACTTCTATGATGAAATAAGTTCTTGGAGGTTATATTTTTAATTTATATAAAATTATATCGGTGTGTGCTATAATGACAATCCGAATTTTATGACAAATACCATCAATACAGAAATTTGCATTGAAAATATTTTTTGTGAAAACATATATTAACATGGTAATCAATTTTTTTGTGTGATTACGATTGTGAAACATTTCTTTAAGGGCAAATTTCAAAGAATCTTAATTTGCATGATGCGTTAAAGACAAGTGAACCAGCTGACTGAAACGCGTGTAAGATTACATTTTATGCAACAATGTTGCTTTGAAATCTTTTACGATACATTTGTTATATTTTTAGAGAGTGGTAACAGGTACAAGGTTTTCACCTATAAACTTCAGTGCAATGTTATCATTCAGCATATACACATAATATAATTTTTTGTCATTAATTTGTGGCATATTCTAACAATAAACTTGGAAATGTACTCCGAAATCGTAACATTCTGTGCTTATTTGCTAGTTCAGATTTGTATACTTCAATGGAATTCATAGTAATGTTCTAGAGTACATCATTGGAGTATAAGTGAAATCATAGTCATGTGAACTTCTTGAATCGTCCATCCTTTATTCTTGATAATTGGCTATAATTTCTTGATATTTCATAAAAATACTACATCTGATAATATTTTGCACCAGGGGTGTAACATTTTAATATATTTGTATATGGTCCATGGTTAATGACACAACCTGAAATGAAAATATCTTACAATAAGTATTCAGTGTTTTTTTCTTTTTTTACGATTTGAGGCAGATGTGAGGTACATTTCTGAACTGTATGCTTCACTTGTCAAATTAATTAATTCTGTTTTTGAATTTCACAAAATTTTGATTAAAAAGCTATATATAATATATAACTGTGTATATTCAATGCAAATTTCCTTTTTAATAATAATTAATGTCACAAAAAACATAGTATATAATATAAAACGTTTAATGTTAAAAACTATATATATACTTTTTGGACTTAATCGATTTGGCAAACTTTTTTTATTGGCAAAAGTACTGAGTTATGTTCTTATAAAATCTAAAATATTAAAATAATGTGAAAATATATATTCTAAAAAAATAACTATTTTCATTAATTTGTTCTAATAAGTTTCTCAGCAGCTTACTTTATAAATAATATTTAATTTCAAAACAATTTTCTATCATGCATGTATAATCAATGTTGTTATAAGATTTTTTTGAAAACTTGTAAATTGATGATTTAGTTAAAAACTTTTATAAAATGATATACATATATATCTTCTCATATTTATGGGATGCTCTACAATATCTATACATATATATATATATGCCATATCTATAGTACATTCTGCAATGATTATCAACCAAAAGCACCGATCAAATCGAATGTCTCCTTTGTGTGAAGGAGAGAAAGAATCGAAAAAGAAGAAGACAATTTTTTGGACCCTTAAAATGATTTAGGTATCATGAAAAAGGGCCTCTCATATACAAAATTTATGACTGGAATTCTGTCAAAAATGAGTGGTTAGGGTTACCCTTTCGTATCGGGGCGCCGAATCGCTCTCTGGCACTCTCCGTTTAGGCTCGCCGACCGAAATCCATAAAATTGCCGGAAGAACAGCATTATCAGAAGTGTCTTTGTTCCGCTTCCTTTTAAATTTATAACTCGAAATTATTACCCGAATTCAGATCATTTGTTAGCTCGCTTTTGTGGTAAAAATATTATCATACTAAGCTAAAAATATTTTTTTTATGGATTGTAAGGTGGTTCTAAGGATCCGAATCTTTTCTCTTTTAGTCCCGACATATTTTACCCTCGTTATTTTCATGATGGAGTTACAACGGTGCTTTATGAAATAAAGTTGGGTTGTTTCGTCTGTGGAATCTACTGACTATCGAGAAGTTTTTTTAAAAAAATGTATTTTATGAAATCTTTCTCAGATCATTAATTTTTAATAAAAAGATATATATAAATATTACCAATAAATTTTAACCAAATTATTACTTATAAATAAAAGTAAAATGTCATTTGGTAGATAAATAACAAATAAATCATCACAATTATTGAATTAGTACTGCTATTGTAATGTGACTTGAATCTAATCACGATCAAAGTTAATCCAAACTAAATTAATCACAGTTTTAATCCATATTATAAAATATATCGCAAGAGTAAAGTGAATTAAAGTTAAATTAACTCTTATTTGAGCTTTGGATAAATTTATAGGAAAATTATTTTAAATAAAATTCATTCTTAATTAAAGTCCTTATTTAAAATGTTATTTTCGTTCATCAGATGTACTGATGTCTCTTTCTTGTAGGTAAAGCAATTTATTTTAATTTAGATAAAATTTAGAAAATAATTCTTTGAAGAAAATCTCTTGTATCAAATAATTTATAAAGAAGGAAAATTCACATGTGTTAAATTTAAATGAGGTCCTAACATATCCACCATACACACATATACTTATAACATATTCGAACTAATATGTTTAAAAAGCAGTACAGTTGACCCTGAAATAGTAATTATGGCGTTCCAAATGTCCAGTCGTGACTATTCATTATTTAGTCAGGGTTGAGCAGTTGCAAATAGCATATATTTCAGGTATTCTATGGTAAAGATTAATTAAAAGATAAACTACATACACTAAACAATTATTAATATTTGCCATTAATGTAACGAACTTCATATACATAATCTTCGGCATTTTATCTATTATTAAACAAATTTTATAATCAATGTTTATGATAACAAACTTATGCATAAAAGAAGACTGTTTTAATAAAAGGCGAAAGGAACACCCCCTGAACTTGAGTGTAGTTAATTATTTAATTCAGAAACACAGCCATAACATTTAAGCCCTCTTATGATTTAAAGAAGTGTTTATTCAATCATATCATATCAACAGCGCCGTATAAAGGGATAAAGAATTTGAGACAAGCAAGATTTAAAACCCCCGAGAACATTTTACATCATAAAAATAATTTTTATAACCTTGCTCCGTTGGCTTTCACAAATAAAAATGCCTTAATTTTATGATGCAACCCTCGAAAGATAGTGCTTCACTCTGAGTTTTATGGCTTTGGGTCAATTACGTTAGCAAAACTAAATGAGAGCCTTCAAAAATTTCATAAAAAATTCCTATTACTCGGCCGGATATCAGCTTATTTCATTAGTGGACTTAGTTATTTGACATTATTTATGGCCATACATTTTTGTTGTTTTAAGGTGAGATATTTTTTAGTTAGAACATTTATGATGTATTTGGTATTATAGCATTTTACTTATGGTTTCTAAGAGTAAAAACATTGATATATTTGATGAATTACTGATTTTAATGAAAATACAATATGTTAGAAGCTAATCATTAATGAATATTTAAGATTAACAGTCTTAGGAAATAAGTGATGAAATATTTTTTCAGTCCTATTGACATTAAAATACTAAGAAATCATTTATAATTTATTGGGAATCTATTCTTGTTCTCTATATATTGATTGCTTACATGTTAAAGATTATCTTATTAGGAATCCAAAGGGCTGGCAAGAAAGAAATTTTCGTTTGAACAAATGAATTGTTGTAAAAAAGAGAAACTACATTCTTTAAAAAATGTAATATATTTAATACATTCACGATTTAACTTTTATTTACTCCAATTTTTTGTTATGAATAGGAAAACTAGTGATGATTGATTAAGGAACTGTTAAAAAATAAATTAATAAATTCAGTAATATAGAGCATACAATATATAAAGATAAAAGCGTTTTACTTATTATTAATGGACTGTGACAAAAGATAGAATAATTATGGAAATTAATTCTTTGCTATTTGGGTCATATGCTGTGATAATATGCTCAAAATTTAAAACTGATATGATTCTGTCTAACTAAAATCTACTTTAATTGTTGTTAAACCCAAGATATTTAAATCCAAGATCCTTTCAGTTGCAAAAAACAACTGGAAATTAATTACTTGAAAATTTTAAAGGAAGCATTATAGTCTAAGGTCGCAAAAGGTAAAAAACTGACAAATGTAGCAAAGTTTAATAATTTGTATTTAACTGCCAGAATAATTCACCAAAAGCAATTTATATTCTAATAGAAGTTCATAATAGCAAGAAAACTTAATTCTGGTGAACACATACATTATGAGTAATTTATAATTCAAATTTGTACTGTTTGTATTTTCAGATTAGTATATAATGAAAATTCTCCTTAATGCTTACTTTTACCGATAGCTCTGTAATTCTCCCTGTAACTCAAGAAACAATCTTAAAAAGTTAGAATCATATTTAAAAGCTTTTCTTCTAACAGAAACTACAGAATTTTTTTATTTTGTTATGTGATTAAATTTGGTGTACACGTAATAAATATTTTCATAATTCTGTTATTAGATGTGTTAAAGAAATGTATTTTGTTCTTTTATCGAACATTTCTTAAATTTTATGTCAGAATTGTTTTTTTTAATTTTATTACTAAAAAATCAGATTTCTTAAATTTTATCTAAAATAATGGCCTTGTTTACGTATATTTAAAAAAAAATTATTTTTTAAATAGATGTTATTGTATATATATATATATATATATATATATATATAT
>JAPDSC010050687.1:26941-50818 GCA_026290005.1 Latrodectus geometricus | reverse complement strand
TATATATATATATATATATATACATACATACAAAGGTCACTCTGAAATTTTTGAGATACAACTAGGTTACAAAACTTAACTACTTACAAAATTTTAGGTGTGTGTTCAAAGTAATCTCCTCCAGCATCAAGGCATTTTTGTAGACGAATTTTCCACAGATTAAATGCCTCAAGCCATTCATTTCTTGGAATAGATGAAAAAATGCATTTATAGCTACATCAATCTCTTCTTCTAAATGAAAATGACGTCCATGTTAGTTCTTTTTTAGATTAAAGAATAACCAAAAGTCGCACATAGCTAGATCAGGTAAATATGGTGGATGTTCGATAACTTTAATTTGTTTTTGTTTAAGAAACTCAACTGTTAATTCGGCTGTATGTAAAGATGCATTGTCATGGTGAAGCATTAGTCCCCTAACATTCAGTTCTTGTAAAATTTCTGGAAGATTTTGTGTATGGCTGCGGATCCAATGTTAAGTTCCTTCCGTATCATTTGATAGGTATAGCGACTATCATCCATTAACATTTTTCGTATGGCAGACACATTATCTAGTATTTATGCCGACGGTGATCTTCCTGTGCGTTCTTCATCCTGAAGAAAATTGCGACATCTTCTAAATTCTCTAAGCCATCTGAATACAGTAGCACGAGCTGGAGATTCATCACCAAATGCTAACTGCAAGCGTTGAACGCATTCTTCTTGATTTAATCCTGCTTTAAAATCGTAGAAAATCATTGAGCGAAAATGTTCTCGCGTCAACTCCATTTTCTCTTCTGTTTAAAATTTATTCTACGCTAAACAAGTTGAAGTAAGTCAGTAAGAAATCGTCTTTTGTGTTAAAATACTTTGTATTTTAAAATTAAACCGTTATTTTTATTTTGTAAATTTTATTTTGTTAATTTTATTTTGTCTGCGCATATTTCAAAAATTTCAGAGTAACCCTCGTATATATATATATATATATATATATATATATATATATATATATATATATATAATTCTCCAATAAAAATACCTATTAAGAAAATCTTAAGTTCGTTAAGTTTATATATTATTAAATTTTAGGTACTTCATTTATTTCTTATAGAATATTTTCTAAAATTTTTCTTATTTATAAAATTATAAATGATTTTTTAGTTCTTAATATGATTATTGTGTTTTTATATCTCGTTGAGATTAGTTGCTATAAAATGCCACAATTTTTTCGCTATCCCTTGGATATCTACTATCATCTGGAAGTAACTAAATCTGATTTTTACGCTATCCTCAGTTGGGCGCAAAAAATACCGAAATTCGCTGTCGTGACCGTATCCTCACATTTACCCATGGAAATTGTTTTTAATCTACATTCTAGTATCAACAAAACCTTCTATCTTTGTTTATATGTTGAAACTAAAATTCTGTAGATTGTTTTTAATTACTTAAAAATGTAAAACATTATGACCTAAGGAATGAATTAAAATAACATTTCACAGTTACATATCATAGAAAACTTCCGTATTATTTATACGAAAGCATATTAAATTGACAGATAATTTGATTCTATCACTAGTTGCTATTCTTATGAGGTAAGTAAGTTGAAGTTATAAAATAAATTATTGAATATAATGGAGTATATATTTTATTATATACACGTAAAACAAATTATATTATTTCTTAATCAATATTTCAATATTTTGTTCTTGGTTCAATGGTAAATTATTCATATTATTTGAAAATTTTCTCTTTTTAAATATTAAAGCATAAAAGCATAGTAACTAATGGTAATGATTAAACCTTGGTAACTAGAAATTCACTATGGCTTTTCCTTAAAAATAGCTTGAACGTTTTTCTGACTCTTCTAGATTTATCGAAGAAGTCAGTATTTGGAATTACACATTTCAAAGTTTGTAATTGCAATGATTCAAATCAATGTTTGCAATTACATTTCAATAAGAATTTAAATGATTGTCGTCTATTTTTAAATTCATTTTATCTTAATTTAGCATTTGACCAAAAACAAATGCCGCCCAACCTGTCTAGTGGTTAGCGTACCTGACTACAGATGGGTGGGACCTGGGTTCGAATTCTGGCTAGGGGATGGATGTACTTTCTCTCTCTCTTTCTTGTCTTTGTCCTTCCTTTGTGTGTGTGTGAATGGTTGTCTCTCCTATAAATGGGTACCTATGGCATGTGTGTACTGAGGAAATCGGACTCCACACCAAATATGGTTCAGTTGGAAAAGTGGAGCAGCGCACCCCATATTGCCAGCCTGGCTGGCACACAACAACAACCAAAAACAAATATTAGGTATAAAATGAAAAAATGAGGTCAAAGGATAAGATTATGTCTAGTATAAGCGATTCGAGGTTCGACATCATTTTTGCCAAACAACTGGAACCAGGTGTTGTAGCTTTTCTATCTACAAAATCACATCCAGCGGATGACTGAATCGTTAGCATTCCTGACTCCTGGGTAGTTGGGCACGGGTTTGTTGGTCCCGGTTTGGGCATGGATGTTTTTTCTCTCTCTCTCTCTCTGTATTTTTGTCCTTTCTTCTTTTAAGATGATGGATGAATGTGGCCCACCCTATAAGAGGGTTTGTGGTGTTGTTACGTGGGTAATGCTACTCGTACCTCCATGATTTTAGTTCACAGGTGCCCACCGAGTAGCTTTAAAATGAGTAACAGTTTGCATCCTTGCTACTCTGGTGACCAGCCATTAGAAAAAAATATACAAAATCAGTATATGCTTTGGAAACTTCCAGATTTTTCCCTTTTTTATAAATACTGTACAGTATCTATCTAAAGTCTCTGAATGCTATGTGCTCTAATGTGTTCAAAACTCTTCACAATTACATTGGAATGTTTTGTCGTCCATTACGATGCATCAAATATTTGTAACGAAACTTATCATACGAAAATAATTAGATTTTCAATTTCTTAAGAGAAAGCTTAGAGAGTGATCTTCCTTGATAAACAATAAAAATATAACAATAAAGAATAGTAATAGCTCTTTTTATTTTATTTTCATCTATTGCGGGAGGTTCTTGAATATTTCTGAGTTTTTTCTTTTGTGATAAGTGATAACATTTCACTTTAAAAGATAATTGAAAAATGTAACCCGATTAATTTGAAGAATTTATTTTATAAATTTACAAAACTTTTATATGATTATACTGCTCATAATACGATATCAATATATCTGTATCAAATAGCTGAGATTTTCCTTTAACCTCAATAGTTTCAACATATTCCAACCAAATGATGAATTTTTCTTATATATGCAGCCTTCTTTCATTGATAAATTGAAGCAAATCAACCATTTAAAATATTTTGACAATCCTTTTGCAATTAAAAAGAGCAAAGTATTAAGAAAAAAATTTTAAATCATAAAAAGAAATGAAATGATGTTGTTGTCGTGTGCCAGCCAGGCTGGCAATATGTGGTGCTCTGTCCACTTCTCCTACTGAACCGTATTTGGAGTGGAGTCCGACTTCCTCAGTACACATATGCCATAGGTACCCGTTTATAGGGTAGGCAACCATTCACACACAAAGAAAAGACCAGAAAGAGAGAAAGTACATCCATGTCCGAGCCGGGATTAGAACCCAGGTTTTTTCTATACTTAGTCAGGTACACTCACCACTAGAGAGGTTGGGCGGCAAACGAATTGAAAACAACAATAATATATTTATACTCTTAATAAATATTTAATTATGTATGCAGAGTAATTAAATTAATATAATTTTAATAGAATCTTGTTTCATTATTAATATAACAAATAAACCATATTAAAAAAGTATTAAAATGATTTAAAAAATACCCTTTGGATAATGAAAATAATTGAAAATTTTCAAATTAAAGATAATTTTTATCATCACGAATGAATTTGCGTTTCTGGAAAAAATTTTGTTTCACAATTATATGAGACACTTACTGCAAAATTATAGAATATTCTCTTAAATTTTACTAAACTAATCTATTTTTCATTTCACAATAAAATGTCTTTTTGATATATGTGTATAAGGATTTAAAAGAGTATTATTCTCTATTGCATTTAAAAAAAAGTCTTTTTTAATCACCACATTGAAAAGAGAGAAATTGCAATGAATAAAGACATCCATAAATGCCACATACTTCATTCCTAATAAAAACAAAGCACACTGCGACGGATGACAATAAAAGAAAAACCTTTACTTTCCGATAACGAAATTGCATTACGTACCTTTAGCTCAGTGACGGGAATTATAAAAAGAAGGAAAAATCGAGAGAAGAAAACACACTTTGCGATAGGAACTCTTATCGTTATTCATTCTTTCGTTTTCTTAGAACTATTATCGAATTCATCCATTACAGTGTAGGATGTCTATCTCTCTTCATCTTAATCGACTTCTCCGAGAATCGTTTCATTATCTCTTAGGATATCGTCTGCCGTTTCAGATGAAGCGATAGAGACAAAGCCGACTGGGCCTAAGTGCGAGGATTTCGTTTTTGGTTGTTGCTACTACAGCAGCTTCTTTATCATCCAGTGGGCTCAACGTCTCCAGGGATCGTTCACTCTGGGAACTTTTTGTGGCTCTAATCTCCCATAAAAAGAATGCCTTTTCTTACTCTGCGGTTTGCAGATGAGAAAAATGGCCCCAATAGGTTTATTATTGTCAAGCAGCTAAGGCCAGATCAAGTTGCACTAATAAATATAAGTATGAAAGCCATTAACTTAACAAAGAAGTTAATTGAAAGGTAGAATGCAAATTTTCTTGATTTAAATATTATCTTTATAGCATTGTGGATACATTTTTTTATTAATTTTTTTAAATTCTATTAGTTCAGAATAGATTTTTTGCCCCCGCCAAAAAAAAGCATTCAAAAATAAATAAAGCTAGAGAATTCCTTAAATTTCTTGAAACAGTGTTTTAACAGAATGCTTAATTTTGTAAGAACCTTACCTTTCAGGAATAGAATAATTCTATTTTTCTAATTTTTATTTAGTAGAGAATTCTACGGTTTAAATTTTATGAAATGAAATTGTACTAAAATTAATAAAAATACAAGTGTATATTTTTTCTAAGGTCAAATTTAATTATAAATTTTTAAAATATGACCACGTATTTTCTTACATCATATTCTTTTTCTCACCTTCGTAGGTATATCAAATCGAGGAATAAATTTAATTGATCCTGAGTACCTTATCAAATTCAAGATAAGTACAGCATTCTGCAATCCTATCTCTTCAAAGGATTTAAAAATACAAACTTGATATTTGGAAATAAATTCATGATACTAACACACTGTTACTAGCATTGACGTTTCGATGTCAAAACGGATTATTAGAATTGATCAGAAATTTATAACATGGTTTTCGTAATCCATGTAAATAAATAAATAAAATTGTAGATAAAAATCACATTCTATTGCTGAAACATTCCCAAATGATGCAATGACCCTAGAAATGCGTATGATGCAAATGAAAATGTGATGACTAATATGTAAATGCTGAGTGCACTTTGCAATGTCATGAGGTTCTAAAATATTTATTAAAATTCTGAAGCCTTTCTGAACACAAATGATACAAATGTGCTTAAGATTAACCAAACACGTAAGATATTCAAGATAATGCCTCAATTAATCTCTTATACTAACATGTCACAGATTCGCTTTGTGCAAATAGTTAAAAATAGTTATATGGTCTACCTTAGCTCCTGGATGATGTTACATTTGTTAACAAGGATATCTTTTATCATTATTATGATTTTATACTAATTTTTGATGATGGGCCTACTTGTGTGAGGCGAGTTTTTAAAATAAAAAGTTCCTGAACGGAATCAATTAAATCAAAATTGCACGAAGTTGGCTGTTACAGTATCTAAACCATAAGTACCATCCGCAATTTCAACCATCTGGCTTGTATTTTGGCTTTATAAAAGAAAACTTGTGAAGGTATCAATTTTTCTTATTGTTGACTTCAATTTTAACATTCTGATATTAAAAACTGAATGAACTAGGCAAACAATAATAATAAAATTTTTATTGCTAAATATCACTTTCACACGAGCATAAATTTGAAATTATATGACCGATACTTTATGTGATATCCATCACTACAGTCATCTCTTAAGAAAATAATGGATTTCTTTTTCCCCCTCCTAATATATATATATATATATATATTAATCAAAAATTAATTGATTATTATCTAAATGATACAGGATTTAAATTATGATTGTAGGGTTCTTTACTTTAAATATTATAATATTCACATCAGAAGTCATGAAAAAATATTTTAAAACTAATTATTTGTCTGAAATTTTAATCCTTTTTAATTTAATCAGAACAAACGAATTTTATCTCAATTCTTTATTTGTGAGAGTATTGCAATTTCAAAGTTGAGTACTGCATGAATCAGTTTTTTACCGAATATTATGAATAATTGGTATAAATAATGTATAGTTCTAACGTTATTCCAACAGCACAACATTCAAAGCAATTGTACCACTTAAGAAAATAAATACAGAAGCGAAGACAATAACTGTCAGTGTGTCCTGTGTGTTATGAAAGCTTAACAAATGACACTTTTCTGATTTCCCCAAGATTATATCTAAGGTTTTATCAGAGTTTGAAAATGCAGAGCTTCATTAAGAATTTGAGAGAAATATTTTGTTAAATTTCAGCATTAAGAGAGGAGTTTTAGAGAGTATTTAGTTTTTAATTAATTTATCGGTGAATACATATTTAGAACTATAATGCACTTTTAAGATCTTTTGTTTATAGATCGAATATTCCAAATTGTTCTAATGTAAAATAAAAAATTTCAAACTTATAGTGACAATATTTGGCAATGCTGCAGAAGCTTAGTAAATACACAAATTCTGATGTTATGAATTCTCATTAGAAGACATTTTCGATTTTTCAAAAATGCGTTCATATTCTTATTTTTATTTGAAAGTCTGGAACTTTTATATAGAAATTTATATAAAAATATCTGTCCACTAAATTTCAGAAACTAGAAAGAGGAGATTTGAACGTATAGTTATTTTACTATGATTTATATTAGGCAACATGTAGATTTGAATGCAAGTTGTACTTTTAAGATCATTAATAAATTGATAGGAGATTCCAAATTTTTCAAATTTTAAAACAGAATTTTTTTTGACTGCATTTAATATTGTAGAAAAAACGAAAAAATAACTTTAAGATAGTGGTTACATTTTTTCTTAATCTTACTTGAATTTTATAAAATGAAGCCAATAAGAAACATTATAAATGATATTTTTTAATTCAAAATTTCACGAACTATTTCCAAATCCTTTTTTTCATGAGGGAATACCTTTTACATTTTATCATGTGGTTTAATTTTTCAAGTATTGCCACCGAACAATATATAAAAGTATCTCAATCCTCCTGTGAATAATTATATCTTCAATGCATTTTCAACATAGGAAGCATGTTTTAAATCCCTCATATTATTTACATTTTTATTTCTGATCAAAATATTTTTGATACATATTTAATATTGATATTTTCTTGTCTGAATATTTTCACACAAATTGGAATTATTGTTTCCCGAATATATTGCTACAGAACCAGTGTTGATGTAAATGCCAAATCCAAAATTGTTCTTCTCAAATAACGAATGCAACTTTTTTTACTTAAACATTTCTTCAATATAATAGGCTGTATACTCTATGAATATATGTAATTTAAAAATGCATAAAGAGAGAGCTTCAAAGTTATTCCCTAAATCCCAGTTTAACTATGATATTTGAGAAATACCGAATAGATATGTATTAAAGATATTCTTTCATAGAAAATCAACCTCTAATAAAAAAGCTTATTTTGTCTCGTCGATAAGAAATAGACTCGTTTTGATTTGGTATGCATAAAATTCTCTGAGACCGCTAGGGGAAAAGAAAATGTTTCCAAAATCTTCTTTATTATTTCTTCAATGTTTGGGAAATGAAGTCACGTAGAAGCGCCTCAACCATTAGACTTCAAAACGCTTTGCAAATGTGAGGTTAAAGAGCTCCTGGGGCAATGGAATTTGATAAAAAGTCACCCTTAAATGCTTTCAATGATAAATTTTTCCGGCATACTTATTCATTCTGGCTATTTATGTATTCAAGAGCTTATATTTTAATGGAATGACATTTTACTTTTAGCTAATTTTGCTGGCAATATAATAAGTATAAAAATTAAAAAAAATTATTTTAGATGAGATTGGTATGACTTTATGAATTCTAAGCGAAATGGTTTTCAAAATTAAGGATCAAGTTTTGTATTATTTGAATTCGATTCCTGAAATGTGAAAAATATTAAATTTATTCTATATATATTTTAGCCTTACTTTTATATTTCTTGAAAAATTAGGGTTCATCATTTTTATATTGTAGTTTCCATAAGTCAGGAACAAGAAATATGAGGAAAATTATTCTAAAAAACATATTTCATTCTAATTAAAAGTAAGTAAGAATGTATGTGACTAAACAATGTTTAAGAATTTAAAATTTTTTTGTACATCAATTAACAATTTGTTTTTCCGCTTGCTAACTAAAATACAAAGTGTTCTAGCTGAATTTACAAGACACTTATTATTGAAATGTCATTCAGATTTTATTTTTGAATATTCTATCGATAGAATAATTACGAAATTATGACTATATTACATATAGGTTTTGAGGAAATTATTTTTATATAGAGTACATTTTATTTAAATATTGACTTTTTAAATGATTAAGTTTAACTTTAAAAGGTACAGAATAAAAAAAAAACAGTTTGAATAAACCGCTCTCTAAAACTACATTCCATTGGAATTGAATGCTAGAAACGCATTATGCTCTTTGAACGAGTAGTAATTTCGTAATCAAAGTGCATTTAGAACATAAACACTTTTTTAAATTTAGAACAAGTTAACAAGAACATTAAAGATTGTTCTAAAATTTCAAGTTTAATTCTAAAATTTCAAGTTTAATTCTAAAATTTCAAGTTTAATTCTAGAACAACTTGAAACGCTTGTAATTCTAGGACTACATTAAGTTGCTCTAGAAACATACCGTTTTGTTCTAGAACATCGTCTAAAAATTACATTCTTAGAATATACAGTTCTTGCACGATGTTCTAGAAGGATAAATAAATTCTTGAGGGAATGCTGTGCCATGGTTTATTATGCCTTATTTAAATTTAAGTTGAACCTATGAATATAGATACAATTATTCTGGAATTTAAATAACCAGAACTCATAAAGATATTTCTTCGTCTTGAAAAAGTAATGTTACTGAAAATAATACACGTTAATGGGCTTTGTTAATAGTAATGTAGAAATACAATTTTTATTTTTATTTTGGTCTCTGTGGTAGTTTCCAGCCGTTTTATTGGAAAATCAAATGAAAGTTGATTGAAAAAATAAAAAACAATTTTTAGCTATTTTTTAAATGTTATTCTTATCCTGAGGAGAAAATTTATATTTTATTTTAGGATGAGCGAAATGTTTCTAGAATATCGGAATTTCAACAAAATCTTTAGATACGCTATATGTTATTTTTTAGTCCGATTAAGTAAATTTTATATTTTTCTTAATCTATACAAAAATTCCTTTATAAAAAGAACTTTAAATTGCTGCTGAAATTAGAAAAATGAATTTAAAGTCAACTTTGTGTTATCAATGCCCGTGAGCAATACTTACAGCAAAAGAATTCTTTTGGAATTATCTTTTAGATAGTCTTTACTCTAAATAGAAAATATCGAATGATATTTATTTGATAAAAGTTAGTTATTTCTTTTATTTTTTATATAGTGTTGTAGAAATAAAAATTCAATTTAGGATAAATTTAGAACATCTATTCAATTTAATTAATGCCCAAATTTAAATACTATAATTTACATAAATATGAAACATGCCAATAATTTTAATAAAACACAATTACTATTGTGCAAAGCACTTAGCTATCTATCAACTTATCAGTATGATATCATAATTATTTTATTCAGTGTATTAATTAACTTAAATGTTATTTGCATAAATTCTTAAGATTTGAATATAAATTTGAAGGAATTAAATTCTTATAAATTTGAAGGAATTAAGTATGTTCTTAAACATCAAAATTTAAATTTTTATTTAAGTTATATAAAAAACTTAACTGAAATATTGAAACGCTTAATTTTTCACATTCATTCTGAAATTCATTAATCTTTCAATATTAGGTGTGGATCATGTGATGATAAAAATATTTTAAATTTTGTACATGATATCAAATATCTGAAATGTTAGTTCAATAAGGAGAGATTTACGCAGATCTATCTATATATAGCTAGATATAATATATAACCATGTCTCCTCAAGAAGACATGGTTATCTATTATATCTATGCATTATCCATTATAGCGAAAATCTGCTTTTGAATATTATATCAATATATTATTGTGAGCTTTGTTGTATTTATAAGATAACATGGGGAAGGAATAATACTTAAAATAATAATATAACTAGAAATATATTAAGTTATGTCAATAAATATTAAAACAATTAAAGGAATTATTATCATAGAATTCTTTTAAGAAAAATGTTTGAAAATGACATATTTTGATTTGCCGAATTTTATTTGATGCTTTTTGGTTTATTATATGAATCAATCAAATGAACTACAAAAATGGTGAAAATCAAACAATATTCATCGAGCAAAATTATTTTTTCATGGTATTCTGTGACAATAAAATCGAGTAAAATAATAGATATTAATATTATTGTATTAAATTGAATTGTATATTTTTATGAATACCAGATAAAACATTGGTAAAAAAATACTGTACGGTCACTGTTGGCGACTTTTTCAAAAAGTCGCCAAAAATATCGCCATTTTGCACAAGTAATAATAATAAATAGAATATTGAAAAATATTGCCTAATTGTTTAGAATCCCTCATCTGCGGTATGATCTGATTGGTCGGAATTGGATGGGTTGACAAAAAATGTTATTTATTGCCAAATGGGGAGAATCACGCCAACAGAAACCGTGTAGTAAATCTCACCTAAAAAACTGTATGTATAATGTTAAAAATATAACAATTATTTGAATTTTAATATACATAATATTTCTTGTTGCATATGTATTATAACAAGTACTGATTTATTATGAATAAAATATTTCTGTAAAATTAGATTGCCATAGCACTTTTTAAGTCTGAAATATGATGAAATCTTAATAATTCATCAAAAAGAATTTCAAATACATACAGAAATTGTGTTATCTTTGCTAACTTTTGTGCATACACTGTAAAATACGAATTTAAACAGATTGAAAGAGACAACAGAATACAAAAAATTAAAGGTACATTAATAGTAAAACTATACGGTGATTACTAAAAATACATAAAAGTATCAATTTAATAAATTCTTTAAATAATAATGGAAATCGTTACAATATTTTAAATCTGAAGAATTGTTGAATCAAATTACATACAAAAAAGTTTATAAAAAGGTGCTATTGTTGGTTCAGATCGCTTCCCTTGTAGCTTTAAACTTAAGAGAAAATAGCATAGACTTATTTCCCACTGAAAAGTATAGCATAGTCATTCACCATAAATTATTTTACGCCAATGTATTTATATTACTGGATGTATTCATAATATCCTCATCATGAAATAAATACTTCTACAGAAAAAATTTTTTTCATTTAAAAGAAATCAAATATTCAGAACTGAAAAATTCAAATATTCACATATTATATTGAGAGAGCAAATGCCTTAAATGAAACATATAAACATATTGAAAAAAATAATCTCATGTTAACTGTAAAAACTTCTCAAGCCCTTTAGCTCCACTGATTTTTGAATTCTGAAAAAAATCTCTAGTAGACATTCAAAGCAAAATTAATTCACAAAAGTGGCTTGATTACATCAATCTGGGTCTCACAGACTTGAATTTCGTCAACAAAATACTTGGAACACGCAAAATTTCGTCAACAATTTATAACGAACTCCTGAATGAATGGCGCTGTCCGTCCTTACAATAACAGCCGGCTTGGGAACAACTCAAACAACTCATTAATAATGCATTCTGGTCGCAAATGTAGTGTGAGTGGGGAGAGGAGTATTTAGGCCACACGAATGTGTGTGCCATTATTACAGATTCTGTCGGGAACGTTTTGAAATTCCTCGCCAATTCGACAAGAGCAGCAATTCAATCCATATCTCACTTTCAATATTCCCTACTCAATAGGAATATGTGTTGTCGTATGGCAACGGGAGAATTGGATGTATTCTTGACTGCGTAAGCCAGCAGAGAGGCTTAAGTTTTTATTAACTTTATGAAGTAGAAGTACATTAATAAAAGATTTTGTAAATGATACTATATGTTACCTCCTAGAATTCACTGCTTTTAAAGTTTTTAATAAAATTGTAACTATAACATATGCACGCATATTCAATCGTTTAAATTACATTCATTGTCTAAACGAAAGTTTCATTTCTGTTATGCAAAAAAAGAAAAAATAATACAATATATTACCAACTACAGAGTCTAAACGCTTTTATGTAAATAAGCTTTTTCCGCTGTCTTCTATTATTACCAAATATTATAATTCTTTATAATTAAAACATTATAATTTACTAGTGAAAAAATGTTTAAAATGCCTTTTTTGTATATTAAGGTAATTATTAGGATAAATTTAACTGAACAAAGATAGTTTCATTGTTTTCTTACTTTACCTTCACACACTCATATGTGTGTAATATTAATTCTAAACAAATAAATTCTTGACAAAATATAACCCTTTTGATATATTTTGAAAATTATTAATGTTTCCTAATTTTTTTCATTGGACAATTAACGTGACTTCTCTAATGAGAACTTACTAGTCAATCAATTTTTTAGCTTTATCTCATATTTTTATCTGCTCAGTAAAATGCTTTTCTTAAAATAAAAATAGTTTACTAACCAAACACTTTTTATTTTTTGAAACGTTCTGTTATTAAAGTTGATATGAAATAACTTAACTATATTGTTGATATTAATATCTTAACATAAGGCTTTGGGGGCCTGGTTGGTTAAACCGTCGATCTCGTTACCAAAAGGAGTTGAGTTCGAACCCTGGCTTAGCCGAAGATCCGTCGTGTTCACTAATCTGGCACGTAAAATATGTCGGGTCACAATATCCTTCATGTTCCCATTACAAATTAATACCTCTGGGGATGGTTGGAGCCAGGCTATGCATCTTCTCTGGTTTCAATCCCTAAACTAAAAGATTCAGATGGTGCTGCCATCTATGATCCAAAAGTCGTACTTCCACCTTCTTTTGAGGGTGCTCTTTTCAAAAACGGAAGACGCTCTCTCTCTGACTTCATTCGCCTAGTCTCTGACGGGCGGGTTTGGCGTTGCCAAGTGTCATCAGAAACAACAACAGTTCCTTAACATGACAATATTTTATTAAGTTTAATTGTCTATATGCATGTATTATTTTATTGTCTTTAATAATCTATACAGGTAATTTCTAGGAATGCAATTTATTCGAAAAATAATATTGTCTTATTGTTACTTCACTCTTATCTATTAGAGGAAAGATTAAACTAAACCTTTTTGTCAGCTAGAGTATAAAAATAGCTAAAACGTTTTATTGGATTAAAACTTGAAATATATTTACGAGATTTCATAATTTCAGCAGAGATAATACCATTGACTCATTAATACAGACATTACTGATGGTTGACCAATTAGAGTACATTACACTTGCTACTACTACTTATTAACTCTTGACTTATACTATGAATACTTTATAAAAGAAATGATTATTTTAAAATTGGGACAGTTCTACTGGCAAGGAATTTTTACAATTACATTTATTATTAGTACAATTAATTAGCAAATGATATTCACATATTTTTTAATTTAACTCCGATAGATTATTTAATCTTCCTTGCAAACTCCTCATATATCACAACTTTTTGACCAAATTAATCGTACCTAAATTAATTTTCTATCATTCTTTAAAGTAAGAAAGAGCATTTAAATATTTTTTCAAATGTATCTCATTTATTTAAATTACTTGAGAACTAAAGTGCTTGTTTATTATTTGTTTTGTGGCCCCATTTTAGTTCTTTTTTACGAAAGTTTGTAAAATTATTATATATTCTAATAATTGTAATATCAGAATCCGATTTAGAATAAGTATGTTTAACACGAGTATAAAGAGGTTGCTGTACTAAAACTTAACAAAAACATAATACTAAAAATTGTATTAACTTATATTGAATTGTATTGTGTTAAGAAAATAACTTCCTATGTTTCAAAAGGGAATGTGTTTCTAATTATGAAAAAATATTTCTGAATTGATTTGAATTCATCATTTCGGAATTAATCTTTGATTTAAAGTATTTAAATTATTAGCTTTGTAAGAAATTTTAATAATAAAGGAATTATGAATATTTTATTCAACTTAATAGAATAAAAGATTTTAGTAAAGTGAAACATACATTAAAAGAAATATTCTTGAATGATTGGATTTATTTTTGAAATTTAATGTCAAATTCAGTTTATTGAAATAGTAATAGGCTTTCTTATGCTATAAATAAACTATGTAAAAAAAATTAGTTTTTTATATAGGGATTTTTTTTTTTTACATCTAACATAAGTTTTGAATTCATGTTCAAAGCTTACGATTGAACTAGTACGTTTTGTCTCAATTCAAGAATATTATTATTCCCTTTAAATTTTAGATTTTAAGTTATTTCATGTTTTTTCCAGAAAAAGGGACAAAGATAATTAGAAAAGTGAAAATTTCATTTTTTAAATTAAATTATGTATTAGTGTTTAAAATTGTTTCAATATAGTTTTGCGATTTATAAAAAACAATATTGAGAAGAAAGATAATAAAAATTAATTTAATTAGTAATTAAAATATAGATGGTTGACAATTTGTAATTGCATATATATTCAAATTCTTGATATACTGTTAAAATAAGGACATTTTTAGAGGGAAAAATTTTTTTCTGAAGAAAGTTCTTATAACATAAATTATTTAAATATTATAATTCCATAGTCAATTATATTTTTAAATTCTATTTTAAATATGTATATGTATTTTATTGCAAATTTGCTTCAACTAAGATGCATTCTAAAGTTCTTGTAGAAGCTACCTGGAATGAAAGAATACAATTTTAAGATTATTCTCTAAGAGAAACCATTTCACAATTTCGAGTCAAAGCCAAGTGACAAAGTTGACATTAGTACTTGGCAGTTTCTTCTACCTTCTTGCACGCTACACCGGCGGAAGTATATTAGAATTTTCCTTAGATATCACCGTCTGTAGTTCGGAAGGAAATAAATTCCTTTACATTCCTTCCACAAATTTCATTTACTATTCAAGATGCTTCTTCACATGCAATGGCATTACTATTCTAATGATTCTAAAAGTTATTTTTAACATTCGAGTAAGAATGTTTAATTCTCTGCTTTCAGATTCAACATAGCAGAAATATCTAGAATTTGTTACATTAGAAAACATTCTTTTTTTTTTTAAGAATCTCCTTTGTTGAATCTCAAGTGAGAGACAGTGGGGCCGGTCTCAGTTTTATTTATTTTTCTCCCAATTCTCAGTAAATCGTTTTCGGAGAGATGTGGATTATAGGGGAAAAAAATTTTTTTTTTCCCTTCGGGGTGCTGAGACCTTCCGTCAGTTTTTCCTGATTCCTTTCTCTACAATGGGGGAAAAAAAGAAAAGAGGGAGTAAGAGAATTATAAAGGACGGGTGAAAATAAAGTATGACAAAAAGTAAGAAAAAACCGGGGATGGGTAAAATCATCTATCACTCATGTGAAAGGGCCCGCAAATCACGATCCGATGCATATGTAGCATTCAGGAACGACTAACGACGATATGTTTCCTCTCTACCCATTCAAACCTACTATCTCTTGTATTTTTTCTTCCTCTTCAACGCATAATAAAAGAGGGAAAAACCTACAACTCCGATACACGAAATTTTTTTCCCCATTTATTTTTCCCTTTTCCTTAGGCTTCACTCCCAAGGTTTTATTTTATTAAACTTTGTCATGTCACATTTTATTTTCTTAGTGAGCCACGAAGTGGATATTTTTTTTTCTCTCCTTCATCTTCTCTTTTTTTTTCATGATTTCTTTTTCCTAATCTCTCTCTCCGGCGGCAAAGGGAAATAACTGCATATGTTTGTTTATTTGTACAAACATTTTTGCTAGAATATCTCAGTTATGGAATCAACTGTTTGTTGATCAATATGCCATTTTAAATGTCAGATTTTTCTCAGAATATTAAAATTTGTCTTTTCAAGTCGAAGAAAATGTTCGCTTCTGGCGTGATTGCTTTTATCATAGAAAATATTGCGACATTTTCATGGATGATATGAAAAGATATTTTAAAAGTTAACCATGAAATAAAATCATTTTAAGATGTATAATAATATATTTTGTCTAGTGTAGAAACCATTTTTATGATACTTTTCCAAATTTAAAACATATATGGAATTATAAAAAGGATATAAATATTTTAAATGGAAGACTATAATTTTGAATATGAACTATTCCCATCTATATATCATATTTATGTTTTATTATAAAATCCATATAATGTAAAATATATGATTTTATTTTAAAATTATGTGTACGTTAAACTTCTTTATTAAACAAAATTCTTAAATAAACTGGTTTGATGTAATATAACTATTTGCTTATATGTTAGAAACACTATAATATCTAACTGCATATTTTTGTTCGTGCACAAGCACATATGCATTGACAAATGCACAAATGTATAAAATATGATGAAGTAAGTATTCCTCTTTTATTACTGGAAATTATGAAGAATGCCAAAATTATTTCATTTTTTCTTATTATTAAGAACACTAATCATATGCAAAACTCTTCAAGGATAAAACATCGTCCTATATATATATATATATATATATAAGTTTAAGGATTACTATGAAATTACTATGTTTTAATTTTTATACAATTGTCCAAAAATATTGACAAAATTGAAGGGTAAAATTCATACAAAAAGGTAAAAAAGAATTTAAGCTAATCTATTATGCATGTTATATACTAATCTAGTCATACTGTATTAGCGGGAAAAGTTCATTGCGCAATTTTAAAAAAATAATGTTGCATGAAGGAAATACTACGTTATTTAAAGTTAATAGAAAAGTATTAATATGATATTAATTATTCATTTATAAATATTATTAGTTTAGAACTATTATTCAGAAAATAGTTGCCTTTATGATTTCTAATGCAAGACCAAATAGATATGTTAGTTTTTTTTAATTCACAGCTGAACCAATGAGAAAAAGGATGAATTAGAATCTTGTAATTGCTAATTACACTCATTATACATAAACTTTTGCATGAATTAGTACATACAGCTCATTCTTTTAATCATACTAAGTAATTTTACATATTCACAAAATCTTAAACCAATTAATATAATTGTAATTAAAGAAACGAAGAGCCATTGTAAACACAATGCCAAAAAACACATTTGCTATTTTTCAATGCATCTTTTTTCTACTCGTTGATTGTATTTGCTATTTGCATTTTCATTTAATATAATATTTAGATTACAATGATTTTGTTCTTATTTAAAAAATGTCATACGAAGCTCAGTAAATTCATTTGTTATCTCTTTTGGGAAAACATTTGCCGCACAAAATTTACCTTTTCACTTCTGTAAGAGACGTAGGTATTACAATTCATATCAAAAATTGTAAAAGCAATCATAATTCATAGCAGCTCTTATATAAATGAAATACACTTGAGCATTTGAAAGAAAACATTAGAATGCTATTTAAGAAAAAATTAGAATTTTAAAGTTCGAATATTACTAAAACTTAACAATTTTTCAATTCCAAAAAAGTGTTTTAATTTAAATATCTAGGAAAATTCCATATAATTAGAAGTGTTAATAATAATTTTATCAGTGGACCAATTTGCCTTTTTATTGATGTTATAATTATAATATATATATATATATATATATTAATTCTGCCCACACCTTAATTTTGAAAAAACATCATAAGATGCTTCAATAATCTATTCTAATTAATTCTTTTTTAACAAAGGAACATAACAATTTTAATTTAACATATAGCAGATTTTACATTAGCTGGGATTTATGTATACAAAATGAATATACAAAATGAATGATGATTCATTTAGCTTGCGGTAATAAATTACAACCTTAGGAGTAACAAATAAATGTTACAGATTTTAATTTTAAATTCCAATTCATTGTACATACATACATACATACATATATATATATATATATATATATATATATATATATATATACAGAGAGAGAAGTTAAATTAAAAACTTTAATTTAAATATTTCAGCAACTAAACTTCAAAATAAATCAATTACGATTCTTCAAGATATATTCTTTACGCTTTGCATTTACTAACAAATTTAGTGATACAGCTATTTAATTCAAAGATTAAAATTTCTTGCAACTTAATTTTTAAATAAGCCTGTGCACAGAAACTGCCGATGAGAATGTAACTACTGAATGAAAGCAAACTTAGCTATGGTTGGAAGAAATGTAAAAAATTAACTTTATTACCGTTTATTCTTGAGTGAAATGCATTTCTTATTACAATTTTCATTATAAAATATATTGTTTTATATTAATACAAGTTTAATTTTGAACAGGACATTTTCTAAATTTAAAGTTCCCCCTAAAAAATCCTACTATATCATTTTAGAAAAGTAAACATTTGTCATTATAATTCAGTGAATTCATAGCAAAAAGGCAATTATCAATTTAACTCCAATTATTTGCATAAATGTTTATTTTTAAGAGCTGATCAAGCTTTTAATTTTTCTCATGTCGTGAAGAAACAAGTCTACACATGAAAAGAAGACGTAACAAGGAAAAAAACTTTTATAAAGAAATAAAAATAATCAAGAAAATTACATTAACTTAGATTAACTGAATTACGTCTCGTTTAATAAAAAGTTAGTTCATTCATGATAAAAATAAAGAGCTATAAGTGAGAATTCAAGAATTCCTTATAATGAGCTTATGAATTTCCTCACCATTCAATCAACAGTAAATTAAATAAAATATATGTTAAGAATCTGGCCTTTGTCAATTTAATTGGTGTAGAAACGTTATTTAACTGTTTTATCTGTAAATTTGCGGTAGGTACCTACCTCTTTTCCTCTTTAGCGCATTCCAAGTTAATTTAGATAGCAACAACATTATTTAATACAAGATTAAATTTTGGTCAGGGAAATTTAAGTTTGGTTTCTGATGTAATACTAATTTGTAATTCGCAGTATTTAGAAATAGCATGCTTACACAAATTTTAAATTTGCAGATATCTTTTAATAATATTGAACAATTAGTTTTAGTATATGTTATTTGAATATATATCACGGAATTGTGAAATAATTAGAATAAAATTTTAATTAGTAAATAAAGGGGAAAATCACGTGAAACTAAAATATAATGGATATTAATCTTACAACTTTAAATGCATTTATTTTACTAAATTTGAGAATTTTTCTTGTTGAAAATTTCTTGTTACAATTAATAAATTCGAAGTAATGAAGTGCTTCACACGATAGAAGAAAGGATAATTTAATTTCTTGATTTTTTTGAATAGTTAATATTAAAAAGGCATTCAATTATGTTTGAGTTTTCTGTTTCAGAATGCCATCATCAGCACTCAGAAAACATCAGTGAGAAGCACAGCAGGTGTTTAAAATAGTTTAAATAAAAAAGAAAAAAACCTTTATTACATCATGATATTTAAAAGGAAATTAATTTGTCTACTGCGAAAAGTATTGTTAATCAAAAGTCATTACAACATAAGCGATTTACAAATGTTTGTAAAAAAATATGCAGAGATATTCAAACATTCTTCTTAATAAAAGGAATGTTGGCACTTAATAATTATTTTGCTTATAACAAATTTGTTTTTATTATTTCTTTATTTACTGCAGTGACATATGAATGCTATTACTTAATAAAAAATAATAAATAATAGCAGAATCTATTTCAACTAGTTTAATTCATTTTTTATTTCATCGATATAAGATTCCCCAAAGTAAAACATTCATTACCCATACATATAACGTAAAACATTCATTACCCATACCTACGTATAACTAAATTCCTTAACAAAATCATGTGAAAAACAAAATTTAAATATTTGCATGATTGTAAGTAAATGGATTCATATTTTTAAGTGTATTTGATTAAAGAGGATTCAATTCTTAAAATACAGTTTAAAATGTTTGTTAATTAATTATTCAAGTCACATTAATTAGTTACACATTTGCTTTCATATAACAGAAAAATAAACCGATGTTTTACTGACGATACGACTGAAATATTCATAATTTAAGAGGGAATGTAATTTATGCGGCCGAATGTCTGCTTTGAAAGTAACTTTTTTTTACAATATAATGAATGAGATGACACAGGAATTTCGGCGTTGTGGTTAATGTAATGATATGATAAGTAGCAACTTTCATATTTATGTGGCCAAGCACGTACATAAATTCAAGCCTGTTTGCGTGTTTTTGGTTTCGACATGCATTCATTAAGTAAAATTAAGCTCATTTAATTGCTTCATATTAGCACGAAACAACAACCAAATTCAACATAAAGCGACGTCTTGTTTAATGCACATATTAATAACATCTAGGTAAGACAAGTAAAAGCAAATGCCTTAAATCATTCTGACTTAAATACGTAAATGTGATTAATGGTTATATACATCATATAAAGCAACAAAAATATTGAGGAAATTAAAGACAGGAAGCGCATGCCTGTTTTTCATGCAGCATTATCTTAATTTAAGACATGTGATATAAAAATGTTCTGTATATATAAGTTATAATAATATATTAAGCAATTCATCTTACTTTTATATATTAATATAATATTATGTTTTAGTAGGTTTGAATGAAATCACTGTTACTTAACTTCAACTCACATTTTATTTCATTATTTTAGTATACAAGTGATTGTTTTAAGATAATGTTATTAATGAAACTCATTTTAGAAACATGTATAAAAGGATTAAGATTAACTCCCTTTTTAAGCAAGTAATTATGTTGTTGTTACTAATGATACATGGGGAAGTTAAGCCCTCCCATCTGGGACTAAGCGAATGAAGTCAGAAAGAGCATGTTCTGTTTATGAGCAGACCATCTCCGACTAGGGTGGAAGTACGATTTTGGTTTCATAGATGGCAGCACCATCTGGGTCTTGCAATTTAGAGATAGGAAGCCAGAGAGGACACAAGTCCTGGCTCCTAACATCTAAAGAGATATTAATTTGGAATTGGAACTTAGAGGACATTGTGACTACGACAAATTTTACGTGACCTTTTCTCCATTAGGGAACACGACGGATTTTCGGTTAAGCGGGGATTTGAACTTACCAACTCCGATAATGAGAACAACACCGTAACCAACCAGGCCACCGTTGATAATAATAAGTGACGTATATTATTTCAAATCTATTTACATAAGGTAAAGAAGTAAGATCATTCGATTTCAATAACAGTATTTCAAGTTGTTTCTTAACACAAAGAAACTGTGTCTAGCTATTTCTGAGTAACATTAAAATTTAATGCTTACTTGTATAGTATTATAAATTCAAAATATTTCTGTTCAGTTCTATACATAATTATATGCATATCGGATAAACTTAGATACAGTTCAAAGTTTCTTACTCAATTATTTATATAATTTTACTAATTAAAAATTTGCTATAAGCATTTTTTTTTCATCAGACAATACGTAATCTTCATTTGAGCAAAGTAAAATATAAATAAATTGAAATATTTAGAGTAATAAGTGAATTAAAATTTGGCTTCAGTTTTTAATTTTAATTAATTTAATCAGAAAATATACAATGATAATTATTGAGAAAGATCATAAAAAGCCATTTTATACCTTCCACGTACATTTTGAAAAATCTAACTAAAATTTGATTACAGCCTTATAATTTTGTTATTAAAAACATTTATTTCTATAAATTCTCTAAACGCTATTTATAGTGCAATTTTTTTAATTTGTATGACATTGAGATATTTTTTATTATAAATTTTAAGTTTTTGGCTTCGTATCGGTTAATTATTAAATAATTTAATAAATCATTTCATGGTTTTGATAAATCAGTCGATTTATAAAAATAAACTTGTTTCTAAAGTTAATACTTTAATAACTATGCTTTGCCAAATTTAAACATTAATATTATAACATTCAGAAAATTATTTACTTATTAGTCTTTTCTTTTTGCTAAAATTTATAATTTTCTAAGTATGTTATTTATACTATTAAACTAATTTTTTGTAATAAATAAATCTAAATGAAAACCGTTTAAAATTGATAAAGTTGAAATATATTTAAAGTAATTTTATACTTGTAAATAATTTTTGAGATAGTTTTCATTTATAAAGTATAGTTTGCCTTTAACTTGGCCATGACAAATAGGCTTAATTTAAAATAAGTAATTAATAGATTAATTTTAGCTAGATTAATTTTGAATTACAATGAATTTATTTTTATGCAACAAATTCAAATACTAAACTTAAAAATTTAAAAACATTTCCCTTAAAAATCATTTATTTTAACTTAAAAATATTTATAATCATATGCATCATAATTTGGATGTCTCATATTATACAGAAATGTTGCTAATCAATTTTCTACGACTAAAAATTATTTATTAATTTAATAGAATTTACGATATCTTTAAATATTTGCTCATCATTTACTATTTTTATTCATAATTTTATAGTCAAGAGTTTGATGACTATAAAATTAAGAATAAGATTAAGAGGAAAACAATCACGAAATGTTCCAGAAATATTTCGAGGGACGAAATAAATTTAACTTACCATTTTATTTATCTTGTATGCCATTCGAAGAATCGATATATTCTAAATGAATCTTCACGCAATTTCACTTTAATGAATAATCCAATCAATTCTCTCCATCTTACTAAGGATGAATTATTGAAAACTGCTTTCTTAAAAAGGGATTAATTTTAATCTTCAATAAATCTTCGTAATTAGTACTTTAATGTGGAAGGACAGTGACAAATTGAGTTATCACCCTTTAAGTCTGTAAATTAATTTTAAGAAATAAATAATCATCAATACTGTCTCCCTATCTCCACAGAAAAAGAGAATTGAGGATATATTCTGGAATATGAAATAGAATAAATCGAGGGTAAATTATTTTGGTAAGTAATTAATGAGCTCATAAAATGATCAAATGTGTTAAATTTTGAAATTTATCCTACAGTACTTAAATTATTTACTTTTATATCTCATATTTAATAATTTATGTCAAATTAATCCGATAACCTTTTCAATATCATATGATTCCAAAAACAAAAATAATAACCACATTGCTTACATTTTTGCATCAAGCCGCACTTTGGTTAAAGTTATCTTTTATCTTAAATTATGTTTGTGATCATTTAATATTTACTGATTATAGATAACTTATTATTTTCGAAAAATTATTATTTAAATGTCTTATATTTTCCGTCTATAGATGAATTATTTCATAATGATGCATCCAATTTATATTAGTTAATTAAATTATGCATATATAAATATTAATTTTTCCCATCCACCATCTTTCCTTTTGTTTGTCTATATGGTGGTTTTGTGGTAGCGCATCGCTTGACACGTTTGGGAGGTTTGATTCCGGGATGGATGATGTTGACTTAATTTTCGTTTCTTTCATTGGGTTAACAAAAAGGCATACACAACATGCCTGAGAAATAAAAACAAAAAAATTCGGGTTTCACGTTAGGCTAACCACCTAACTTGGACATGTACTCAGCTTCCCAAGGCCCTTGTTGGTTTTGGCCCATAGCGGCTCTGCCGTACTACCGAATATATATATAT
>JAPDSC010050687.1:0-26841 GCA_026290005.1 Latrodectus geometricus | reverse complement strand
ATATATATATATATATATATATATATATATATATATATATATAAATTCAATTTAAATTTATAATTATTTATTTATAAATTGTCTTTGCTTGCAAATTGCATATATTTGAATGATCATTTGTTTTAAATATGTTTTTCTTATTTTTCTACGAAATTTTACTGGCAGAATTAAAAAGATATTAATCTGAAATGAGAATGAAAATTTGAAGTTGATTTGTTGGTATTTACTGTAAAAATGGAAAGATATACTTAATTTTTAATTAAGTGTTAGTTAAATTAAATTTTGAATTCATTAGATAATTTTTATATTTAATGCAAATTTTAAACGATCATCTAAATTATTGTCTGTAAATAAGAAAAGAGCTTTAGAATATTTAATGAGATTTATGTTTCTAATGATGTATTTGTTATGATGCTGTATAGTTACCTAACTATTTAAAACATGAGTGACTAATGGATTCGAAAAGTTAAAAGCATTACCTTAATTTTTTTTCCTTTAGAAAATGTTAGAAGCATTTTAAAGAAAGAGAAAGAAAATCAAATTACCTGTGCAGATGAAATGTCCATTGGCTGGTATAATGTGTAAATCTAATTCCGATAAATGGGGAGCCAGATTTTACATAAGCCTGATTTATTAACAGGACTTGTTACTCCATGGTTACAATATGTTTATGCTCTGTAGTATGAGGGAAACAATGGACCTGGGAACATTTAAAATCATTGATGTGAATAGATTTAAAGCTTTACAGTGATTCCTGTAGTAACTAGTGATGTATTGAACATTACGCCTTAATTGATAAGTAACTAGTGATAGATTGAACACTGCACTGAAACACTGTAAGATTAAATATAGTATTACTTACCCATAAATCTAAATTTCATTGGAGTTAACAATGTAAAATAAAATGTAAATACTATCTAATGAATTTAATCCCTGCATAAAATTTTTCTTGATATAAAATAGTGAGAAAAATTAGATTGTTTTAAAAATTAATGAAATATGAAACAACTATTTATATAATTTTTATAATTGATGTAAGCATAAATATTTTTATGAAAAATTAAATAAACATTTTGCGTAAAATCTATTCGTAAAAAAATACATTATTTTATTTAATTTCATCAAAATTAAATCTAATGATATATGGAAGGACATTCCAATTTTCTGACGTGATTAAATTTTCATAATATCCAGTTTGATAATATTTATTAAATACTACATTTGAGTATTTTTAATTAAAATATCAAATATAAGTTAATAACTTAACTACTATCTTATAAACCATTTTGCTTTACATAATGTTTTAATTATTATTTATAAATTCTTTGTTTATTAGTTCATCTGTATCTACTTTTTATAAATGGTTATTCTAATTGATATTGGCATTAATGTTAGTAGTTATAATAAACCTTGTAGAATTTGATATTTTTACTGCACAATTATTTAACATAAAATTTTCTAATGAGTCAGATATTCAATTTTCAATATATGTCACATTTTTTGCTAACATATTTCAGTTTACATGAGGAAAATAAAAACGCATTAGGTTTTGATAATATTTATTAAAATTCTATGCGATATATATACTACGAATATTATATATAATATATATTTAGAAGAAGATAAGGAGCTTTGTTTCGATATATTTCGTTAACAACTTTGTTTAGACTATATATAGTTATAAACTTTGTTTCGATATATGGTGCTAACAAGAATGCCTTTAGTATTGTTAAGATAAAAGCAGATTCTTAATTTAATTATTAGGAACAAAATTTTATTTCAGATTCTACTGGAACATGGATATATAGCAGCAGACAATGCATTTAATAGAATACAAACATTGCATAGAAATAGTTACTGGTTTGTATTAACTATCTTTGAGAGAAAAAGGAACTTTTTATTCTCAAAGTAACCAAAAAATAGAGTTTAATTTTTTGGATTTCAAGAATTCAGTTTTACATTTTGGAAGAAAAATTAAAGAAAGAGAAGTTATGAGTTGTGCATCCAGATAGCAGCATCAAAAAATTATTTTTGATAACATCTAATGTCCCAACGACATTTATAAAGAAATGCGAGAGATTTAATACTTTTAGTCCAAAATTTGAAAGTAATTATTTAAACAGGTGATTATAAAAGATTTATTATTCAAATTTATGTGAAGTAATGATAATTTCAAAGAATAACTCTTGGAGGAAAATTATTCAGATTTTATTTAATAGAAGTAAGATTTAAATGGAGTATTGTTGTAGACAATCTGCCGAAAATTAATGATAAGACGAAATGACAAAGATTTGGATGATTCAATATATTTAGAAAAACGGGAATTGAGACAATATGATTTAATTTATACCAAAGTGTTTAATAAAAAAATTCCAGGTGTTAAAATATAAGAAGAAAATTACATAAAATACTACAAAATTTCAAATTCTTATGATAGTTATGTAATATAGAAAAAAAGACTAAAAAATAATTTACCAGTGAGAAAATTATTCTAATGAAATTTAGATTGAATAAAGATCATAAAATTTAAGGAAACATTTTATTTTCGATTGAAAAAAGAAAACGAAAGAGCAGATTTAAAATTACAGAGCTGGATTTGATAGCATTGGTGGAAAAAATGATAAATGTGTAGGTTTGAAGCAATTTTACTAATAAAATATTAATTTATGAATAATACACAAAAAGTATTAATGCATGTTTTGAAATACTATCAAAATATCAGTAGGGAAAATCGAACTATTTCAAGCAATCTGACAAAGAAAAATAAATAAATAAATAAAATAAAATAAAATCTGACAAAAACTCGTGGAAAAAAAGCTTAAAAATAACAGTTCTTGGAATAAAAACTATCTATACGGAAATAACAGATATAAATAAGAAATAAAAACCTGTTAAGCGTTTAACTGCTAAATAATTAGTATTGAGCAATCAAAAGTTGCTACGTTATGAAAAATATTAAAGAATTTCGAACTAAGATCTTATTTTGGTTATCGATATGAAAACAAGCAAATCGAACTGATGAATTACTAAATTTGAAATTCGTCGCATGCCATAGCAAAAAGTAAATGTAAAGAGTATTTAGCGTTTGCGAACAAGCTTTTTAATTTTTAAAATGTAATTGAAAAATAAGTTATTAACAGATTTCACACATAAAGGGAATTTAAAATCAACACATATGAACAAAATTATTAAAATCATAAGTACGGCAGTATATTTTGACTTAATCGGATTATTCCTTCTTACTTCAAAACATTTCAATAGGCTATTATATTGTACCTGTAAAAATTTAAAAAATTAAAATTAAAATAATGTTGAAGCTTATTCAAAACCACTTCATTAAATTATAAATTTTAAATGAATAATTCTCATGCTTATATGAATAAAATTAGTATTTCAAAGAAGAAACTTCCAAAAATGTATATAAAAAAAGTTTTGAAATTAAGAAATAGAATTTAGAGAAATGCTTGATGATTTTAAAATAATAAAAGCTGAAGACGAAATAAATAAGGCAATTTTTAACATGATGATCGAATTATATTCATTCATTGAAGTTTGATAATGAAAAATAACTAAAAATAATAATTTTTTACATATATTAATCTATAGATAATATTTCTGAATTGGAGTGTAAAATAATGAACAGTTCTGAAATTATTAGTTTTTATATTTAAGTATCTCATTCATAATTCTTAACTAGATGTATGTATAACGTAATAATAATAATAAAAATGATATTGATATTTGTTATAGTTATCCTAGAGTTTTTAAATGAGGATGCTAAAGATATATATGTGGTGTACATATATTATATGTAAAAAATTACAAAAAGATGATAAGAAATTAGAATCTTTGTTGAGAAAAATTAGGGAAAAATTGTTGCTGGAAGTTGATTTAGGTTGGATACATAACATTATAAATCACAATATTTTTACTGAATAAAAATAATTTCCTCATATTTCTATGAAAGAAAAAATGTTAAATAAACCATTGAAATATTTTCCTTTGTGTAGATGAATATGATATTGTTTTGAGATTATAATTGATATAAATATTATCTTAGACATGTAAGATCTCAAAGATAATACTTATATTCGAAACATTCATAGTTGTAAGACCTACTCATCTCCAACAAAGAAAATGCTTAGATGTAGAACAAATAATTGAACTCAGGTTTTATTAAAAATTCAGGCTGATCGCTTGTAGCTCCAAGATACGTAAGCTTATGCAGGAGGGATGATTTGAAAAAATTCTGACTTTGTTTTGTCTCTAGAAAATTTATCTTATTGAAAAAAAAATGAATTTCATGAATAATGAATTAGTTTTTAGAATCAATAAAGCTGCTGACTAGTCAGCAAAGCCAAATTCTCCTCGACATTAGACTCCTGATCTGGTTAATGGTATATACAAATTATTGAATTTGTAGTAATTTTGATAAATTAATAGCTGTGTATTTTTCTAGTCCTTATATAATATAATGTCCTTATATAATGTCTTCACATAAAAATTTTAAAAATTATTCAGCCCTTTCTCGAAAATAATTAGGAAATTTATTAAAAATTTACAAAATAAAATGTCACTACATTTTGTTGCTTTAATAATTTATTATAAAATTTCAAACTTTATAAGTGGTGGGAAATCCAAGTTTAAAATTTGTAAAATTGAAAAAAACATTAAAATTTTCAAGTAAAATTAATTGGTTATGCTATAATGAAGCGAGCATATTTTCACTTTAGCCATCTAAAAAGCACAAGTCTTAAATGAAAAAACGAAAGTCATCTTTGGATATCATTAATAACTTAGTATGTATTTATATCCAAGTATGTGTGAAAGCAATCTTTTAAATAAATTTCTGCAAAGGAATATAAATTAGGATTTGTATCAGGATGAATATGTAATAAAATAAAGATCCATATAAAATATTAAAATTTACTTTGATTACGGAATCTATATTCATTTTACTTCATTTATACTATGCTTATCATTCATGAATACGAATGTGTCAACATAAGCAATAGCAGCTATAGAAAAATCAGACATAATACATTATCTCAAAGCTCATATTTTTAAGAAATTAAAGGTAAATAAAATATTATTCAATTTCGAAATTAAGATATTTTACTATTATATATGCCTTAGATATACCTATGATATTTTTATCTTCGTAGTAGTTTGCTTATTGCTTTGACTAATTGTGCTTACGTATCTTTACGGAGACAAAAAATGTTGTTGAAATTACGTAAACAATAATAGACCATTGTCATTATTTCATTATTATATGAACAATAATGAAGTAATGACAATAAAATATTTTGAAAATTGAGAAGCTATCTAAAAAATCTGTTGCTTGTTTTGTTAAACACAAATTACTTTTATGAACCATAATAAATATTAAGATACAAAATTGATAGAAAATAGTAATCGTAAGTATTTTAAATTAAATGATTTACTAAAAATTAAAAAGAGGGAAATAATAAAATATCTGTAACCAATTTCTTAAAATTTTTATTTCCATTTTATTGGTATTCTTCTAAATTAATATTATATAAAACAATAAAAATTTAATTTTTTTTTATTTTTAGGAAATCTCTCTCTCACTCTCCGATTATCCTCTTATTAGATTTTTTCTCTCTCTATTCTTATTAGACGTACATTAATTACACATTAATATTTTGAATTATGTAAAAAACTTTAAAGTTTGGTAAATGAATAGAATATTGCAATGAAAAAAAATTTGCTTATTTGTATCATTATCATATGCAAAGGAGACATTTTAACTAAAATATAGAACACTGTAAAGAAACACCATTATTGTAATTCTCCAAAAAATATTTGTATTGATGATCCTACAACAAAATAAATATCATTCTTTTAAAAATTATTATCTCTACTCTAATTAAACTAGTACAAACTAAAAAAATATAAAGGATAATTCTTAAACAGGTATTCAAAATTAAAAGAAATTTAATCATTGCTAGAAATCCAGATATCATAGCAAGAAACTTCTAGAAAGTGAAGTTGCTTAACAGTTAACAAAATACAATAGGAAAAATTAGCATATTAATTAAAGCATCTTGTCTAAATTTAAAAGCGAAATAAATTTCTCAAGCAAATTCATTATACTATGTTACTTTTAAAAAATACTAAAGAATGGAATAAATAGCCCACTCTATGTACTTTCACATGGGCTTCCCTCACACACAACGCTTACTTGCTTTTCGAAGTATATTCCTACCAATTTTCCAAACAAAATGAAAATTTTCAATACCCATCTATAGAAGAAGTTTGAGAGTTGATGTTAAAAAGAATCTAAAATATTATGATAAAAGATTTGATCTAAGACAAAACTTGTTGCTCCAAATTAATCACCAAAATTAGTTTTTCAGTAATGTAAGCGAAGAGTTCAAATATTCTAGGGCACTAGCGATATTGTATTCATTCTTTTATAGAGATTTAAAGAAAATTTAGAAAATTTGAAAAAAACAAACAGATTTAATCCATCCTACAAGATGAGTACCAAAGAAAATGATATGTGAAAGAAAGATCAAAATAAAATTGTACTTCTTGTTTGAAATATGACTTTTATACTTTACTTACTCATTTTATTTTCTCCATATAGTAAGAGAAGATTTCAACTCTTACTTGTTTTGATCGATGTTGGAAATATATTTTATATAAATGGTAATAAAAATGATTTCAATAGTTTTATCATATAAATAGGGATATTTATAAAACTTCTAATATTAATGAAGACTAATTAGTTTGAAAATCGACAATATCCCTTTAAAATATATGAATTAAAAACTTTATCCATTTTAAATTACATATTAATTAATGATAATGTTTTCTTAAGAATATAGATCTTGAAGAAGAAATGAAAGTATATTGTAAAGTATGGTATTATTTGCTCTGAGATGAAAAATAGATGATTTTCGTAAAAAGATAATTTTCTTGTAAGTTTTTTTTATTTCTAATGGCGGGCACCCTTGAGCAAGTATAATACATTAGCCCATTTGCCGCAACAAGACCTGAAACTGCTACTCATTTTATCGTTACCCGTTGGACACCTGTGAACCAAGTCACGGAGGTACGAGTTGCATCGCCCACACCACCACAAACCCGTTTATAGGCAGGCAACATTCATCAATCATGTGAGGAAAAAGACAAGAAACACAGAGATAGAAAGAGAAAGTACATCCATGCCCGAACCGGGATTCGAACACAGGTCCTCCCCATCCGTAGGCAGTTACGCTAACCACTAGATAAGTTGAATTTTCTTGTAAGTACATACACAATATTACTTAAGCAAATCTAAATGAATTCAAGACTAACAATGAAGAAATGTGAATAAGATGCCAATCTTACATTTTGTGGATGATTAAAATTTGTTACTTAATTGACGCTTATGATCGGTAAGATGTTGGGAAGAATGGCAAATATTCTCTAGAATATTTTCAAAGGCTTTTTACTAAAAAAGGTTTTGCTAAAATGTTTAAAATAAGAAGATCATCATATATTTCATACAACTATAGCAAGCTATATAATAATATCATAGAGATATTTAATGTTATTTATAAATAAAGGATATCAGATATTGATTCTAAATTTTATTTCGCGATATTTTTAAAAAGTTTATGTATAATATATGTTTGTATAGTGTCTTTATACCATTCTTATTTCAGGATAATATTTTGGTAATATACACCAATATATTGTTCATGCGCTATTTAAATGCTATAATCAGAGTGCGGTGGCCTGATTGATTAGGGTGTCGTTCTCGTTACCAAAAGGTGGTGATTTTGAATCCCGGCTTAGCCGAAGATCCGTCGTGTTCACTAATGGCGACTGGGGCACGTTAAATCCGCCGGGTCGCAATGTCCTTCATGTTCCTATTACAAATTAATACCTCTGGGGATGGTTGGAGCCAGGCTTTGGGTCTTCACTGGTTTCAATCTCTAAATTGGGTGACTCAGATGGTGCTGCCATCTATGAGCCAAAAGTCGTACTTCCACCTTTGAATGAGGGTGCTCTATTGAAAAAAACGGAAGACGCTCCCTCTCTGATTTCATTCGCCTAGTCTCTGTGATGGGTGGGCTTGTCGTCACCAAGTGTCATTAACAACAACAATACTACAATCTGTATATTTTAATTGTCAAGGAATTTATTAAACATAACTTAAAGAGTACTGTGTTGCATCGCATTTTAACACTTACAGAAGTGGAACACTTCTTCGATCAAAACCTGTTTAATAATGTGACACGACTGTGTATATAAAGTATAGCACAAAGGTTTAGATTCTCTTCAGCTTTGCTTTTATTACGATACTGCAGTAGGTGTGCCGAGATAAAAGCATGTCCACGATTTATCTACCTCTAAATTTTGAAAATTCAGTGTGGAAAGAGATGAAAGTTGATGCACCTACCTAAATGTATTCCCTTTAATAAAAGATCTCATCTTTTACATACATATCCCTTTTGCTTATGATACACGGAAGAAATCGAGTCTTTGATTTCTACCTGCATGTGTGAACGATGTAAATCGTATGTATAATAAATAGAATTATTTAACATAATAAAAGTCCACTGACTTTCAATGGAGAACATAAGCAATTTTCATGCAGTTTTTTGTGTACTGTCGTGGCATCAATACCACTTCATCTTCAGCCGAAAAAACATTAATCTTAACTGCAAAAGAGTTCTGCAGAAGAGTGCAGTAATCCATTAGTTCCAATCATTTGTAAAAGAGATAACACTTGATTCTATCTTCGAAAGTTGTTTCAAAGACCAAACAGTTATTCATAGACGACTTCCCCAAATCACACCATGTATCACAGAATGGTCTACATTTAGCTATCTTAGCCTGCTACACTGTCATTAACTTATTACAAAATGACTTATAATTTAAAAACGCTACTATTTTGCAAAATGTCAGATTAAATAGATTCTTTAATTCGAAATCATTTAATATACTATCATTTATTAAATTGTCTTTTTTCATTAAATAGTTGGTGTAAGCAATATTGCATAAAGTGATGGTATATTAACTGAATGATGCAACATAAATTGATAGCATATTTAACCAGAATATATTTTTGTTTAAACTGTAGATAGTTTTTGGCGTGTAGATATTTTGAAATTATGTCTCTTAACTGAAAAAATATAATATAAGGCTTTGTAATTTATTTTAAAGAGAATAATAATTCACTTTAAAAATAATTTTCACTGACTCGAGTAAAAAATAACTAAGTTATGTATCTCCATTGTTATTCATTTTTAGCTGTTATCCTTCAAAGCAGAGTGATTTCTCTTTGAATATATTACTCAAGCATTTAATATGATCAGTAAAGATTTAATAATCTGCTTTTTAGTAATAATAGTTAATGTTGTAAGGAAAGTTAAATTTATTGATAGGTTATGCAAAAAAATCTTTTCTTATAGCTAACTTTATGAACTAGATTCTAAACTTACTCTCAGAACGAGTGAAACGACCTGCTTTATCCTCTAGGAAATGATCAATCATCTTAAATGCATGGGAGTAAGAAAAAGGAAGAAAAGATAAGAAAAAGATATTAGAGAGAATGAGGAATTAGCTTTCGATATGCAGCATTATTTAGTTATAAATAAGTAAACATATTTTGTTGTTAAGTACATTCTCACGTCAGTATAATTAAAAATTTGACTTTATCTAAGCAATTAATTTTGATAAAATTTTCTATATGTGTTATACATTTTTTTTTATTTATTATCGAATTATGGAAAAGCAAAAATTTATTTTTATAATTTTCTCTGTATTTGTTTGCATTAAATCTTAGAGTATTTTAGCTTAAATCTTTGAATATTTTAAGAATTTTTTTTCGCTTTTCGAAACATATAGACTAAAGGTTTTTGTTAAAATTATAATAAAATAATGATTTAAAACTTATTTCGAATTCTAATAACATATTTTTATGTATATATCTTTAATTCATGAATAATAAAAAATTATATTAACATAATCAACAATGGTTCAGTAATTTGCTATAAAATAATGATTGCTAAAAAATAATTTAATATTGTAAAACCTCTTTCTAAGTCTAAAAAAAAAAAAAAAAATCAAGTTTCGGATGCTTATGAAACAAAATTTTCTAGAATGATTATTGATGTTTTTCAATTCAGTTACATATTTGTATTTTATATTACAAATGAAAATTCAAAAAGAAAAAGTTGAATTTATTCTGTAAATTATTATATTTAATTATTTTTATATACGCTGTTAAAAAATTCTGTCGAAATATATTGACGAATTTTTACGAGAAACTTGTGCATCGAATTAAAAATTCTTCGTCCTGATCATTATTAATAATAGTTACAATTATTATTCAACAAAAATTAATTGTTTAAATAAATTTAAAGAATTAGCATTTTATTTTTTAAAAACTAATTATGCATCAATGTATTTTGTAAGGAAGGCATTAAAGTTCGATAATCACTTATTCTGTGCCTAATTATCCATGCGCTAAAAATTAAAATGCTAAATTATGATTTATTTTGTAAGTAATGTGTATTTTGTAAGTCATACTAGTAGTAAAAATATATTAAAAATTTTAAAAATTGCTTAAAAAATACCAAAAAATTTAATGTTTATCTCAATATTCTTATTTAGTTTTAATAATAAAGATATTTTACCAAATTATTTTATGTCAAAACTTTGTTATTACCTTAATAAATATTTATTAATTAATTAAAATAATTCATAAAGTTTTCAAAAACTAATTACTAAAATATGTTATAAATATTTTAAATTTGCAATATAAAGTATAAAATATTTACTTTTATCAATAGAAAGTTGACTGTATAGGTTATGATATTTATTAAACGCGAAACGCAAAATTATGATCAGTATTATTTGTATTACTAGAATCAAATATAAAATACTAATATTTAATTTTCTGTAATACAATACTGTACTAACAATGTGGATTTTTTAAAAAAATCCTTATGTTTTGCTTTATATCAATTTATAAGTTATCTTTATTTATATTATGCTTGTTTTAAATAATTGTGGGATTAATATTTGAATTGGTTTAACATTTAAAAAAAATCACTAATTAAGTAAATAGAGCAAAAATGGCAGTTAAAAATTTTGAATTAAAGAAAATATAGTAAATATAAAAAGAAAGTAAAATTTAAGGCACATTAATCAACCATACTCAATTTACAATTTTTCCTCTCAAGTTATTTTATTTTAACTTTAAAGGACGAACTTAGTAATTTATGGAGTAATTTAAGCGTATAAGATTTAGCGAAATGGAAACAATTCCAAATTTACCATTTCAAAGTATCAATTATATATTTTATTTGAGAGGAAAACTCACAATTAGTTTTCTTGAAATGCAAAGCGTTTTTCTATCAAATAATACCTTTTCATTATCCCAAACTAGAATAGCATTTTTCGGGAATTTTACTGAAATAAATGATCCCATTGTTTATGCTACTGAGTAAAGAAGAAACAGGCGTATCAGATTATTGTCGATTGTTTAGTTCTTCTCAGGTGCTCAAAGAGTCTTTATTTTCGTGTTTAAAATTTCTCCCCTAGTTATCATGACAGGAGGGAAGGATGTTGTTAAAATTAATGAGAGAAGCTCCTGGGTCCCTTTTACAGTTTGTGCCGTTAAATATTTCGCCTGCGACTTCCTCGCGTAATAATTACCACCAAGGATCCAGCACAAGTAAGAAATTTTATTCGAAATATAAAGCTAGGCCATTTTTCCAAATTTATTGAATAGTTGCAACACTACGCCGTGGGAGGTCATTATTTCCTCTGCTGCTTTCTGCAATTTCCTGCTCTGTAACTGATTTCCGTTATCTCTCTTCTGCAGGGGAATTATCTCGCTATTTAATTAGGCATTCGGATATTTTCTTCTCAGGGAAAAGGTTTGGAATTTCGATGGGCGTTTCCAAGCAGGCATTCGAACAATTTGGAAGAAGAGCAAGTGCCATAAAGCCGCTGCCAAGCGTGAAGATTCTCTGAACCAGAGCGAGGTGAGGTAGAGCATTGGACAAACATGTCCGGTCCCGATAGTTGCAGCTGATGGCTGGAAAACTGGTGGGGTATTCGGCCTGTTGGATGTGGCTAATTCTTCAAGCTGCCATTTTCAAAAAAGATATTTTTATTTCCTGTACTATAAGGGCAACGGAGAGTACCTTTATAATATACGTTAAGAATTCAGTTTTAACAAGATCGATTTACCACCAAAACTTATACTCGAAATTTGAATAAGACGTACACTTTATATATGTTTGAATTTATATCTCTTCCAAAAATTTCATATTATGTATGATTATTTATTAATAGTATTCATTATTATTTTGCTTGGATATCTTGTAGATTTCCATAAAGCAATAGTTGAGATAAATATTCAAATCATTATTTATAAATCTCAGAAACAGAATTTTGTTAGCACTTATTAATACTAAGATTTATGCATACTGCGTTACAGTTAATCACAAAAATTTAAATATTCAAATTTCACATATCTTCTATGGAGGACTATTATTATATAATGGACCATATTCACATGACGTAAGAGGAGAAATCTAGAAAACTCCAAAATACCCACTTGACAGATGTTCAGAATATAGAGAGTTAATATGCGTCATACGCCTATTGATCAACGTTGGCTCTAATCTAATTAAGCTCTTCAAATAGGAAAATATAAGCCATGATGTGCTTAGATTAATACATTTTAGAAGAAATGGAAATCCAATATTGAGTCAGATACTTCCTGGTTGGAATTCATATTCAGTTCAGAATTCAAATCTCGATAAGAGCACGAGTGCTTATTCATATTGCAGTAGTTTGAGCTTGTCAAAAATTTACTTTTAGATATTTTTTAGGGTTTTATCCTAGACTATCATTATTCATCATCGAGAAGGTGGCTGAATGATCAAGGCTTTAATTTTATGGTTAGAAGTTAATTCCTAGATTTGGTTTCAAACTTTAATGTTATGTTGATATTTTTGGTAGCATATATATATATATATATATATATATATATATATATATATATAATTTAAAATCTAAATTTTGCTTTTAAGCACAATAATTGATCGTAGATCAACAAACCGGATTATTTCCAACAGCTGTTATGCGACTTTAGTGCTCTATTAAAATATAAATTTAAGTTAAATTTGAAACATTTAATATCAAAATTTTTTATGTTGAAAAAATTTTATTCATTTCTGGTAGAGAAGTTTCTTATTCCACGTTATATATAATATTCCTATATAATAGTATTGAATCAGTTAGTGCTTAAATAGTATCTTGTGAATATATATTCTCAAGATACTACTAAGCATTTGTGAATATATTCATATTTGATAAATTCAATATACTGTTTGATAGTATAAAATAGTAATTGTAATATTGTGAGTGTGTGTGTACATCTATCATTAAAAAATTGACTGCTACCAATAATTATATATATTTGACACAAAAAAGATAAAATGTATTAGAATAATATGTGTAATCTTTAAACAGAATAAATGATAACAGAGAATTGCAGGAAGTTAATATTTCTATAAATGTTCCGAAATTAGAATTTTAATTTTTAGAAGATAAATAATTATTTCACTTCTGGAATGGGCTTTTAAGCAAACCTATATAAATTTAGGATGTATTTTAAATTTTCTTAATTTTATTTCCATTTTGGAAATTAAAATAAAATTGCCTAAAACGTTTTTTTTAAATTAATATTAATGTACTTCATGATGTTTCCTGTAAAGTGCACGTGAAAATGTTTTAAAAGAGACACGTAATTTTTTGTTTAAAATTTCTCTTTAATTTTTAAATCTAACTTTTTTTTATTTTATATCATTGAATTCTTTTTTCTTTTCGTCAAATAATGATTAACTAATTTGATTTTGATTTATAACCAATTCATTCAAATTTATGTTCGCGTCTTATTTCTTACATTAATTACAAATCGTTTAATATCGGTATGGTTTTGAAATTATAATGATAGTGTAAAAGAGTGTCGTATACATAATAAATACTTAAAATATATTTTTTATATGAAGTAATTTAAGTTAATTTATTTATTATTCTCGAAAAATAAAACTATAACTGAATGATCTCAAATAAATAAGTTAATTTTCCTTGTAATAAAATGATAGTGATAGTGCAATAAGTTGATAGCTTATGTATTGTTTTTGATATAAATGTTTTATTTAATAAAAAAGTTTCGATAAAACTGCAATAAAAGACAAACAGGTTGCTGCATTTGCAAAAACTTCCATAAATTAAAGTAAGTTGCAGTTAAAGGAGAAATGCTCCAATGGTTTCCAGATCTCACAATATAAGCCAAGTGCCGGGAAAGTCGATTCACTATCACTAAAATGGAAGTTCCCGGAGCATAAACTGCCACAATGCCCGAAGACAGTACAGAAGGAGGATCATTTTGGAGCAAGAAATGCGCAGGGTTCTGTAACTGACAGAAACTTACATTAGAAAATTGGACTTTGGTTACCTTTTCTTTTCACTGAACAACAATACAAGTTCTGTTAAAAGTTCTGCTTTTTATATTACTTTTCAGTTCTATTTTTAGAATTTATTCCAAATCTTTCCACACCGCCTCGGGGCGACTGCAAGATCGACAAGAAAAGTAGCAAAAATAAAATCGCATCCAAATAAAAAAAAAATGGCGCAAAAAAAAATACAAAGCTGATTTCGCTTGGAAAATATTTTACTGATTTGTTGTACCCGTTCCCACATGCGTTTTTATTTACTTCCATATTTTACATACATTACGAACGCTTTGGGAGTTCTTTCTTGACGTCCAAGTTCGAAAAATTTAATTTATGTTGCGAATTCTTAACAAAACAGACATTTCCCAAAAATATATATATTTTTCATCTGGGAAATATTATTTTAGTGAGATACTTGTTGTGTGGGACACATTTATCGTGTTTTGCGTATTTATTTATTACTGTATTTCTAAGATAATAAAACTGAGCATGTTTATTGATATGGCTTCATAGCAGTTGTGTGATTTTCCTTTCTTCTAACATTATTTGAATATTTACGCATTGAAAAATGTACATTTGCTGTTATTTTGCAGAAAATACATTTTTTTATACTTAGCACAGTTAAAAAACTTATCAGTGCTGAGTTGTTACTTACTGAATTATTTTACAAATATTATTTGAAATACATTTACGTTAGTCAAGTTTGCAGTCTTTAATTAATAATAGGCTTAATTATGTAATTGTGTGTGCAGCTTGGAGTATTTTTGCACTGATAAAGTGCTTATGTCTGAAAAGAAAAAGTCCTCGGTCAGATTTAAATCTATAGCTCAAATACGTTTAACTCACTTAAGAAGCGTTATAAAGCTTTCTTAATATTGTACGCGGTGGTTACTTACTAATAGATCAAAATATAAATATAAAACTATCTAGACATAACAATTAAATTTCTATTATAAATAAAAACACAAAATGTAAATTTAAAGTTCTATAAGAATATCCCTCATGAATTTAATTGTTAATTTAAGAGTCTATATCATCATGAAATATTATTAAATTTTAGTGACATGTAATTTGTTACTCCTTACCTTACTTTATTTATAAAATCTGGTGACTCAATCAGTATTTTGTTTGAAAACAATCAATGAAAAATCATGTCATTTATAATTCTCTACAGATCTGTTTCTTTCAAATATTTATGGTAAGTTAAAAAATAATGAATTTCAGCTGAAATTAATTTCTTATTTTACATAGGCTGGATTTTTTATTATATTTGTTTTCTCCCTCGCATGTTTATTCTTGCATTTCCATTCCAAATTTATTTTAAATTCCATATTTTGTCAACTTGATGGATCAATTATGTTACATTTAAAATTATGGAAATATGCAAAAATATGAATTTCTTCTTACATTATGTCTCTAAATTAATTAAAGCAGCTTGAATATATTTTGAATTAAATTGCATAGCTGAGTTTAAAATTTGTGAAAAATAATATCAAGTTCAACAAATACGTCCTTTACAAAAAGATATTACATGATATTTTTGTAAAGGACGTATTTGTTCAACTTTATATATAGTCCGGTAATATATTTTTGTAATGGTGAGGAATCATAGAATTTTCTCAAAGCTATAATATAATAAAGTTTCAATTTTGATGTTTCATTGTTAAAGTTTCAATTTTGATGTTTCGCATGATGTATGGATAATTTGATATATTATAAAGTTTAAATTTGCTGCTCTTGAAAGGGATAACTTTAGTATAAGAAAATATTATCTGATCTATGCTATATATTCCCTATAGACCGCGTATTGTCATACAAATTCCAAAGTATGTCTATACTACTCATACGTGTACTGCGAAATGATGTAGTTTGTAGAAAATGAAACTCATCTCATCATCATCATATATGTTAAGATTTTTTGTAGTATATATTTCGAGTTATAGTAATTTGTATTTCCAATAAAAAGATATTTATGCAATAAAATTTGTGTCAATAATAAAAGATTCCTAATATTGTCATTTGCAATAAATATGACAAATGTTATATTGCACAGAATATGATACATAAAATTACTTACAAATGTTTTTATTTAATGTTCAAAGTTATTTTAAGGAGGATAATTTCATTATAATTTTCTTAAAAAGCAATTTTTATGCTTTGTGTTATAATATATGCCATCATAATGCACTGTGCCAATAAGGAATATATATTGTTTAGAAAAAATAGCAAGGATTGCATTTAAAATATTTGCATACGGCATTCTTTATTAGGATTAGAACAGTTGACATTATTAAAGTAAAAGTGCAATTACAGTCAAGATAAAGTTTTAACTGCTCTTTCTTAATTATAAAATTGCATACACTTGTTCTGCTTATTTTAATATTATATTAAATGTCAAGCAAGAAGTTGGATGTTTAAGGTTAATTCTGATGCTAATTTTCACAAATTTCGTAATTTAAAAATTTCATGTAATGTAACTTGCCACCCAAAGTTAATTAAGCATAATCCCTTTCGCAACAAAGCAGCTTTCAACAAATTTTCTGAGTTAAACTATTTTAAAGCTAAGTCTTTTTAAGTTAAAACTTTTCGCAGTTGAATCCATCTTCAAATTGTTGAATCAAAGTTGTTTGACAAATATTAAAACTTTCTAAAATTTTAATTGAAATAAGAAATTTTTTTTGTCAAATAAAAATAATGTTTAGTTCCACAAAAAAAAATATCTTTTTTAAAATTCTTTTCATGGAGTGTATGGTTTTACTTGACAGAAAATATTGTGTATTCCTTTTTGACAGTAAAATCAGGATAAGAGATCCATTGTTTTTCAATTATTAATAAAAAGAAATTTATTATTAATTTTAAATGAAATTTGAGTTAAACCAGATATTAAATAAATTACATGAGCAAAGAAACATTAAATAATTTTTAATGTTATATGTATAAGAAACTTTTTTCAATTTATATTAATGTTCTGGTTGATCAAAATTGAAATTATTATTACTGATATTTACAGTACTTAGTTATGTTATATTTTAGAAGAAAAATTTTTTTTATTGAAAAGCACAAAATCAAAATAATTAATGATTTAATGTAATAAAGTTTTACACTTTGGTGGATAATTTTTTTTCAAAATAGCTCATTTTGAATGAAAAAAATTTAACCTTTATAAATAAATAAATTCATAAATATTAAACTCATATATATTAAACACAACATATAACACTTTTCATTGAAAATAAAAAAACTCATTCACACACATTTTTGATGATAAAATTCAACTTTTATTAAAGTAAATTAGCACATTATTAAAGTAAATTAGCAATTATATAGTCAAGTTAATGTTAATAAATATTCGTTCTTAATAATAAAGTTGTATACAGAGCACTTGTTCTACTTATCTTAGTTTATTAAATGTCAAACAAGAAGTTAAGCATCTAAGTTCTTGTTTGACATTTAAAATTATTCAGTGAAAGGTAAATTTTCCATATAATAGAAAATTAAACTTTTTCTGATTTACTTATCTGTATAACTATTTTAGAAAAGCCACTATTTTCAAATTTTATTATTCATGAATTTTAAGCTTTATTTAGTGTCAGTTTTGCATGTGATAATTGTTTTATAAACAGTAGTTAAATCAAAACTTGAGTGTTACTTGAGTTAATTAATTAATTATTTAAGTCAAAATTATACTTTTTTTACTTCCATGAAGTTATCTTGAAATTCAGATTGCATTCATGTCGTCCAAATCTTAATAAGTTCTTAGCAGATTTTTTAAAAGTAAAGCACCGAATTACAGATATTCATGCGAATTTTTAAAGTTTGCATAGTGATAAAAGATAAAATTCAGAAAAAGAAACACCACACACACATTTATGAGGCAAAAAGTTTTATATAAAAGTTAAAATAATTTTCTGGAATAGCTTTATTCACTTATTTGCTACTGCAGTAGACGGGAAGGTTTAAAATAAATCGTCAAATACAGCAATATTTTATTTGGAATAATAACCCTCGTTTAACAGGGCTTTTTTACTTTTTCAAAATAGGGGTTATTAGTTTATCGGTTTTAAATATATTGGTATATTTTATGTTTTCTTGCATTCGCTTAAAATGAATTATTGATTCATGAAGAGAGAAGTTTTCATTTTATTGAAAGTTGAGGAAACCAATAAACTGAAAATAATGTTTGTATGGAACAAATGGAATGTTTGTTATTTTACAATAGATTTACTGTTCTTTAACATATATAAGTTTTCTGGTACTCCTTTGTGCTTTATACGTTCTCTTATATAAAGTATCCCTTTTCATTTACAAAATATCTTTTTATATATTTCAGTATATTTGATGAAAGAGATGATTCAAATATTTTGTTATGTTCAAAATATAAGCATGCGATCGTAGTATTATTACCAGTTTCTTCTGTAAAAGAGTATAAAGCCTATACAATAATTTTATTTTGCTATTTCTCAAATGATTATTTTAGAAAAAAATTCATTGTAAGATTAAAAGTGATGATAGAGAATATAAAAATTATTCTCCAATAAATACGTAGAATATACCAATCACCCGACTATTTCTTTTAGAAACAAAATAGATCTCAAACATTAAAATCTAATGTTGATTATTATACATCACTTCATAAAAATCAATATACATTATTATATTGTTTGGGTGTAATAAATTTATAATTAATTAAATATTTGCACTCCAACCAAGTGCCTTGTGTAATACACTAATAATTTCAATAATATAACTATAATAGTATGAGTAAGAATATTATTTATAAATATAAGACTGGTGCAATAAAACAAAATATTTATTTCTCGTAATATTACATCAAACAAGTTCAAGATAATAGTTTTTTTTTATGATTTTATATTTAATATCTTGAAACATTTCAGTTTTCTTTGAAACAATATTAAATCAAGAGAAAATTTCAGGAAAAAGGTGAAGATTCAAATAACTAAATCTGGTTCAAAAGAGGAAGCTGTTGCAGTGTTAAGCATACATACGCATGACCTTACACAAAGCATTTTAAAAAACAAAAAAGAAATGTATTGCTGTAATAGCGATAGTGTATTGAAATTCATGTTTTAAATATAGCACCATTTTCATCAATAGAATGCATTGTGTTAAAAACATTTGAGAGGCTATATTGAGGTAACTAACTGGATATTGTACTTAAGAGATTTTTAAATGATTTAACTGTGTGTTTTTATGAGCGCATGTTCTATTTTCCCATAAAATTCAAGTTTAAAAATATTTGCAGATGATAATCCTGTTTATTCTTATTTAAGAATTGTAATATCACTAATAGTAAAATATTATTACAAATTTACTATAAAAATGTTTATTAATGTTAGAAAAATAAATACTTTTTATATAGAAGAGGGATCTTTTATTAAAAAGTTATAATTTTAATGAATTATTACTTTAAGTTAACATGTAATGTGAAATTTTGAGTTGGTACTATTAATTTTCTTAGAACATTTTTTCTTACATGCAAAAAATATGTCTCTCAGTTATTAAGTTAATTTGATTTTAACAATAGCTTCATTAAATATGTAAAGTGAGGAAACTACTTCTGTATGTAATTGTAATAAATGGAAATTTTATACTTCTATATTCCTTTTAAATGAAACTCTATTCTCTTAAAATACTATACATACAAGTGAAAGTATACAATTTATACTTTATTTATATTCCCTTCATATAACTACTTACATTTTAAATTTTTTTTAATAAACTTATAATAAACAATATCTTACAGTTTGAAAAGCCTTTTTTTTATTTGAAAAGCAAATAAAGATATAACATGTAAAGAAAAATACAAACTTTTAGAAGCTTGTGTAAGAATCGTTTCTTTGAGCTATTTTAAATGTTTATTTTTGGATTGTTCATTATTTGGTTATTATTTTTTTTTGTTCATTATTTAAAAATTATTTATTTGGATGAAACTAATTAGAGCAAGGCTAGTTTAAGTTATTTTTATACTACTCACATTAGATAATATGCTTCTTCCCATTATCTATCTAATTTCCATTTGTATGAAGTCTTCTTGTAAAGACATCATACAAATTGTGTATCAGATTGAATTATTGAGACATAACTAGGCATTTCAAAATTTAAAACTGCTGATTTGGAATAAATGTCTTGTATTGTTACTCGAATGGTCAAGTATATCACCTTGCTGATGTTTCTAATTTTTTACAGAAGAAAACAAAATTAATGTTTTACCAAAAAATTTCTTGTTAAGAAACTGTAAATTGCTTCTAAATTCAATTAACCTGAAACAAATACAAATGAACTTCCTCGACAGAAAGCCAAGTATCTCCAGGCCACCATAAAGTCATCACTTAATTAGTTTTCAAGAATATTTATTTTTATTTCTTTGTTAAATCATATCATGTGCACTTCTATGTATCTGGCACATCCATATTCAATCTTTTTGCCAAAAAATCATTTCTGTCCACTGGTTTTGCCAAGTCGAAACTTACTGGCTAAAGTTCAAATGTTCTTTATTGTACCTCTGCAGCAACAAAGGCTTAGCCAATTTTGAACCATAAATGTAACTGTAAAAAGTTGTAATTGTAAAATAAGCCATTTTTTTTGGCAAATTTTTAAACCTGTAGTTTGAACACATTTTCTAGTTAAATACTTTCCACTAGATACAAGTTTGCAGATTTATCTTTAAGTATTCTCTTATTTTTTCAAAATGGAAAGACAATTATGGAATAATAATTGCCTTTCTATTTTGAAAAAAGTTTGGGTAAAATCTTTTATCTTTCTATTCTTATAGGAATTTTAATCTCATTGATTACTGTTGAACAAAATGTTTCACTCTGGATTAAGATAATATTATATATAAATAATTAAAATAATATGATTAATTGACTTCTTTCTTTCTTCGGCTGCACTAAAAATGTAATTTACCTCAAATTTTTAAATTTAAGAATTTCCGAAATTTTAATAATAATAATATATTTTATTCATATATTTGTCTTTAAAAACATTACTGGTGGCCTTATATTTTGACACTAACTGAAATATTTGCTTAGTATTCACTACTCTTTTCTGATGATTATAAGTTTACAAATTTTGTTTTTGCCTGATTCCTTAGCAATAAACTTTAATGAATTAGTTATTAATGTATAAAGTTAATAGTTTTTTTAAATATCAATTATTAAAGTTTATTGATTTCTTGAGACTCGAGAAAACTAGAAGTTAATTTATATAAAAATGTGCAGATTGGAATTTTACAAATGCAAAAAAGATAAGAAGATCATAAACAATCATAAACAAAGTCAATAGTTTCTAAAAAGTGAATGCTGATTATGATAAAAGGAATGTTTAAAGAAGAATTTTCAAATTTTCAGGCATTCGAAAGTGTTTAACTAGGAAGCTTATTAAAACTAAAAGTTTAAATGTTTGTAAAAAAGTGAATCATGATATAGTTAGGAGAATTTAAATATTACATTTAATTCTCTATCGTATCATCTTTTTTATTATTTCAAAGATTTACCAGTTTTAAAATGCCTACACAAATTTAATAAAGTCAAGTAAATAATAAATGTGGTATCTTTTTCATTTTAAATTTTAGAATAAATTAAAGGGTGAGAAACTTCTTTTTACACACTTCCAAAATATACAAAGGAATATTTTGAAAAAAAAATAGCGAATCCTTTATTTTATTCCTTCACTACTAATATATATCATAAGAAAAATTGACTGGTAGATTCGTCACTCCCAATTGATATGTAAATAAATCGGAAATTTTTACGAAAATTCTTACAGTTCTATGCTATAGAATCACAAAGTTCAAGTGTTCTTAAAGCAATATTCAAATTTATTAAATTTCTCGAATAGCGAAAGGATGCTTGTTTCAAAAATGAAGTGAAGAGAGAAAAATGATTCCTGTTTAGAAAAGAAAATGATAAAGGAGGCGTTTATTCGCGCATTCATCGATGGAACGTTAAAAGTCTATAAAACGTTCGAAAGTTAAATTCAACTCTAAAAAGACTCGAGCCTTCGTGCGATTTCACTTGCATAAATTTCTTCGCATATTCCGTTGATTTTTATCCCAGACGCTAATGACTTGGCATTTGTTTTCGCTCTAAAAGTTTTGAAAACAAAATATGAATTTCCATATTTTCTCCGTTTTGAAAAGTCGTTCAGAAGTACTCGTTTTCCCTGCATTGGTCGATGAACAGACTTGTTGGAAAAAAAAAATAGGTAACGGTCTGGGTGAAGATGGAGAGAAAGGTATCTTGAACAGTTCTTGAGTTTTTCTTTTTAAAAAATAACGAAAGATTTTACAGTTTGAGGAGCATTATTCACTACAATATGATTTTGTGGATAGGCTTACAGAAATGGAAGAGCTAACGTGAGAATTTTATTTTAAAATGATATTTTAAATTATTTTAATTCGTTTATTTATTTCCTAGAATTTTAATTGAAATTGGAGGTAGGCGAATCAGTTCATTTAAGTGTTTAAAAGTTCTATTTGACGAAAAGAATTGTGTAACAATTAGGTATTTACTTGCAAAAAAATCTCTGTAATTCTGGTATTTTTAAATTAATTTATATGTCAATTTAAAAATTAGTGATACAGAATGTAAAATAGAAATATACAAAAGGATTTCTGAAGTCATGCAAAGTGATTCCTTAGTGATATCGCACTAAAATAAAATTGTATTTTCGATAGTTTATTCTGAATTGAAAAATTAATATAGAATTAGTTAACTGACGTCATTTATATATTTGGCTTTTATTTATTTTATTTATTATTCCCAATTTGAGCTTTAATTTAGGTAAATCTGTTATTAAAACTTTTCTTGTATTAATTAGTTCCTTACTCAAAATTTCTATTTAAATAAATAACATCTATTGTGATATGCATTACTTAAATAAACTGTAGTTTAACTGTCTGTCTTAGTCCGAATTGTAATTACCCATGGCTCGTTATATTCTAATGTGATGTGAATTGATAACTACGATATTTCTTTATAAGATTTTCTGATATGGGAACTTTGTGATATAATAGAAGGACTATGATCAGTAACGAACGTCCTCAGAGAGGGAAGTCTGGAATTGAATTCTAATCACCGTTGAACAATAGGAGATGTTACGTTTTTGCTTTCCGCATATCCAACTGTCAGGTGTTTAGTAGTTTTCAGGGTGTTTTCCCCTGTGCCACGTGAATGTCTGATAAAAGCTATCTAATAAAGGCTAAGTGGGTTGTCTAATTAAGAATTTTACTCCAGATGTTCAAATGCCTCTCAAAAGCCATCCGCTGTTAGGTTATCACCTTGGTTATGTTAATGATAACTTAGTTTATATTCCGAAGACAAAACATATGGAAATTATAATGAACGTCATCTGTTTAATTTGTATCGTCCCCGATTGTTTCCAGTTAACCTTTAGTCAAAATTATACTATACCGGGAAAACCGTAGAAATTATCTTTACAAATCTAAAATAAGAAGTGTGGTTTTATACTTCAAATCAGAAACATTCTTTTTGTTTACATAAAAATAAGTTTTTGTATTTAAGAACAATAGGAATTTGGTAATATTGGTATGAAAATTGTTTAATATTTTATATCTTTAATTGAAATTAATTTTTAAATTTTTATCATTTTAATTAATGTATTCTTTAATTCTGAGCTTATGAAACTTGAGCATTTTCAAAACAGAAATGAGGATTTCTGCTTTACTTTTATAACACACTGTAATGTGATGTGAATTGATGACTATACGATCGATAGTTCACTACCACTAAAATTTACTTCTAAGAATAATGTAATAGTTATTTTATTCAATATCTTTGTTAATCTCTAGCGATTTTACAGTCACTTTTTGCATATTAGAACTAATTGTTTCGGTTATACAGCTTAAAATTGAAATTGAGCCATTACAAATATGCAGCCCTGAAGTAGATTCAGCTCCCATCATCATCTCCCATAGTTTTGTTTTCGGATAAATGGTGGGCCGTGGTTGCCTAATTGGTTAAGGCATCAGTCTCGCAATAGAAAGGTTATGGGTTTGATTCCTGACAGCATATAACAAGAGAACTTTAATTGAATTTGAAGCTCTTGTGTTAGTGTTAAGTGTTATCAGTATTAGCTAGCTAAAAGGATGTTGCTCTCGTTACTGGAAGATAGTGAGTTTGAATCCCAACTTAGTCAAAGATCCATCGTGTTCACAAATGGCGACTGGGGCACGTAAAATATGTCACATCCTCGATGTCCCCATTCCAAATTAATACCTCTGGGAGATGGTAGGAGCCAGACTTTGAGTCTTCCCTGGCATTCTGTCTCTAAATTCCAAGGCGCAGATGGTGGTGCCATCTATGAGCCAAATCGCACTTCTATCCTCGTAAGAGGGTGTTCTGTTCAAAACTGGATGACGCTCTTTCTGACTTCATTCAACAAGTCTCAGATAGGTGAGTTTGGCTTCATCAAGTGTCATAAGTGACAACAACAACAACAAGATAAATGGTGTCTTGGTGAAATTAGTAGATATGACCCACGTTTCAGGTTTTGAGAGTGTAGGATTTCGGATTTCAACTAAAAACTTAGATCCTTATTATAAAGGGTGACATAGTCTAGTAGATGGATAATTGTATAGTGGTTCGAAATTCATTTTAAGCACAGAAATCGAATAAAATTATCACGCGTTTGCAAGTAATTGCATCTTGTCCACCCCTCTAGTGTCTCTGTCTTTATCATCTGTATCAATTTTGGAGATTAGCTTGAGTCAAATTTTTTGTATTTTTAATTTTAATGCAAAATTTGTGATCTATGTTTCTGAAATAAAAAAAAAATTTTTTTTTTTGATATATTGATGACATATTTTTCCGTGCTGATTCAGATGAAAATACGAATAACTTCATTTTTCTGATTTTAGTTCATACAGTACACATTTAAAAAAACGAAAGTAAAGTAAAGTAGAAGAATAATTTGTATTTAGTCTTTTGAGTGTTATATTAGTTTGGGGAAAAAGTAATCCATTATTTTTTCGGTAGACGTCTATAGTGATCGATATCTCGTGAGGTATCTACCAAACAATTTCAGATTTATGCTCGTTGGAAAGGTGACATTTGACACTAAAATATCCTCTTGCGGTTTTTTGTTTGATTAGTTCAGTTACGAGTACAAGGTTTTAAAAATGGTAGACAACAAACAGAAAATTCGATACATTTTCGTTTTTCTCTTGTAACGACGAAAAAGATAGTCGGGTGGCTAAAATTGTGAAAGGTGTTTATCATCCTATATAAGACTGTAACAACCAGTTACGTACAATTTTTGTTTCGTTGATTCCGTTCGGGTATTTTCGATGTTAGAGATGCAGCTTGCATGTGGATACAGCATCGTCAAAAATGTCTAAAAAATATCAAAAATGATCGAAGTTAACTACATGTCAGCAGTCGTAACGCGCAAGACCTAAAAATCTACATGAAAACTGTTTTAAACCTTTTTACAAAGCGAATCCAAAAGAAGTTACATAAAGTTCACATAAAAATAATGGATTTCTTTTTCCCCAAACTAATATTATTTATAAAACCTAAATGCATGTGTGTAAAAACATAAATATAATTTTCTGAATAGTAAATTACAAAAAGGTACAAAAATTATAACATTTTTAAAAGTTTTTGGGCACAGCATTTTTGTTGTGCCCAAAAACCTAAACTTGGTTTTTATTTAATCTTCTCAGAATAATTGAAACTTTTATATTCCGTGTTTGTGAATCATTTGTAATAGTTAAGCACATCTTTAAAACAAAGATAAATTTATTCTCATAAAATATGAATCCTGTACATCAGTTTTTCTTTAATTGAATGTTTCACTTTGAAGGTAGGACATTGAGTTCTTACAGAGTAAAACCTATTAGCCAGAATAAATCACTGTAATAACCATTGAAAAAGTCACCGTTTTCCCTTAAATTTAATCCCGATGCCATCATGCAGGTCTTGATTGCTATCATCTGTTCAGTATTTTTGGAAGTTTTCTCTAGTAAGTTATCATTTTCGTTTTTGCTACGATCATTGCCTTTTCGGTAATTGTCTTTCAAACCATAACGTCAATGAAAGTATCTTATGAAACATCCGGAAGCAAATGATCTCCAGTACATTTGAAGCAGTGTAATCAAAACATGTTGAGCTCCGAATCAACGAATAATGGAATATGAATTTAATATTTCAATTTTAAATAATGTAAAGTTTGACAGCAACTTAAATTTTTATTATTTGTCCATGAAAAAGGAATGTTAAGATTACATAACCGCGATGATGGACAATACACGGGAGTAAATAAAAAATTTAAACTTATATATATATATATATATATA
>JAPDSC010050685.1:0-11668 GCA_026290005.1 Latrodectus geometricus | reverse complement strand
TTATGCAAAGAAGGGTTAAACAACTATGCACCGTAATATTGCACAGAAAAATTAAATATATTTTCGGAGTCAATTGTAAACTTTCTGAAAAAAAAATGTGAATATACTAAACACCATTTTATTTTATTTATTTTTTTTTAACACCGGGGTTTTACGTAATTTATGTTGGGAGCAACTGATGTAGATATATAAATATTATAATTTGAATTTCGTCCTTTAAAGTTTCGTTGAATTTTTGAGCTGCAATTCACAATCAATATAGCAAGTAATTAAATCCTTATAAAATATTGTTACATAAAAATGTGAAGAAACCTTTTTTACACGATCCTTTTTTCATTCTCCACAGGTGAAACACATATTTAGACTTTTCAATCACAATAATTAAAATTTTAAAGATTGAACTATTGAATTATAGGAACATTGCAACATAGTGGCTAAATGGGGGGAATGGTAGTTAAATTAATCATTTTTTGCTGTATTTCTATTTCATAGCTTCTCTCTATGGATGAAATTCGTTATAACGCAATAAATGTGTAAAAACTAAAGTTCAGAAAATCGTTTAAAATTGATATACGCTCTTGAGAAATTGTCAATAAATCTTTTCGTCTTTACATTATTTAAATAATGTGAAATCTTAGGATCATACAGATTTAACACAAATATATTAAATTATCTGCCGCACAACCTGTCTAGTGGTTAGCGTAACTGTCTACGGATGGGGAGGACCTGGGTTCGAATCCCGGCTTGGGTATGGATGTACTTTATCTTTCTCTCTTTCTTGTTCTTTCCTCAGATTATGGATGAATGTGGCCCGCCCTATAAGCGGGTGTGTGGTGGTGTGTCGTGGGGATGCTACTCGTACTTCCGTGACTCGGTTCACAGGTGCCCACCGGGTAACGATAAAATGAGTAGCAGCTTCCGGCCTTGTTGCGGCAATGGGCTAATGTTACTTACTTGCTCAAGGTTCCCCGCCATTTGAAAAAAAAATATTAAATTATCTCAAAAGGATACAGATGTAAATGATTTTTCGAAAATATTCTGATGAATAATTTTATTATTTTGCATTCATTTTAGAAAATAAATTAAAATTGATATGTACTTTAAAGCTAATAGTCGTGTTTAATGAATATGTATGCCTATAATATTATGCATATGTTACCATGAAAGTCCAAAATCTGGAGAATGTCGACATTCGCTGGTGAATGTCAACATTTACGTAGTCGCTTGGTGTATGTCCGAAATATTTGCTAGATATCCTCATTTCTCACTTACACCGGCAAATGTCGACATCCACAATGCACTAATGGTGAATCTTGAATATGCGTTTCATCTTTCCGTATCCGGAGAGGAGAAATGCAGATTTGCATTTTCTTATCTCAATATTTCAGGCGTGAAAAACGTCACATGTGTGACGTAACTCATCGCCTCTCTTAGAAAGGAGGAGTGACCAATCACGGTGAGTAGAGGAAGTGTAGAGGATTTTTAACCCGCGGGACAAACCTGACAACAAACAAATTAAAAACAAATTAAATGCTCTAGGCCGCACCTCTTTGTTGACGTTGCCTTCTGTTATCTCCTTTTCGAGCTCTTTAATCATCTTTTCAAATTCCACCAAAGCTTGTCTGTGATTGTCGACATATACCGGCGATGGTCCGAAAGTGCAAGAAATGTAATCAATTGTACGGTCTTTCACCAACGTTTTTGGTATGTGTTGACATTCACCGGTGAATGTCGACATTCTCTGATTTCGGTCTTCCACGGTAACACATACACATTATACGTAACATATTTATAATAGAATTGTGTATAATATAATTCTCTCTCAGTTATGGAAAATTTTAAAAACTTGGGAAAATGTTCTTAGGGGAAGCAAACAGTACCAGTATAAAAGTACCCTCTTGAAAATACTGTAGAGAAACAAAGCATCGCAAAATGTAATGTCAGCTAAGTAAGTTTTGCTTACTTAGCTGAGGAAAAAAAACGAGAGGAATAAACATTCCTCTCGTTTTGATTAGGATAATTTTTTTGTTATGAAACAGAAGAAAGCAAAGATTTCAGAACATCCGATGGTTTTGATTTAGAAAATTTTTTTTAGAAAAATTGATTTAGAAAATTGTGTGGTAAATGCAGAACTGGGGATTAAATTAAGCTATTTAAATGAAAGAAAGAGTAATAAGAACATTGCTTTTCAAGTGAGACTCAAAGGTTATTTTCAATGCAAATGAAGCAGGTTTGTTTCGTCTTATCCGAAAGAACACTTAGTTTCAAAGGACATAAATACAAAGGAGTTAAAAAAAAACAAAACAAATCTAAACTAACAGGAAAACTGCTTCTGATTTCCGCAGGAAAATATTTCATGTCTAGATGTATAAAAATGTTCAAAAAACTACCATCTGCATATCATGCTCATGTTAAAGCAGAGAGGACTAGAAACCTTTATGGAAATTGGCTGAGAAAATTTGATATAATTTATATGATTTAATTTAACAAATTTAGTTAATGAAAACAGTAAAATTATTTATTAAATTATAAAAAATAATACTTAGAAAAACTAATTGGATTTCCAGTTTATTTAATTCTAAGAGGTATCACACACATTCCCCCATATTTACATAAGACGCTGTTAAAATTGAAAATTTTCTTTAACGTAAAAATGTTGCGTAAATGCAAAACTTTCAAGATCTGCCCGAGTATTAGAGAAAAAATGGGTGACTATAAATTTGTTTTTCCCTTTTATTTGAATTTATGTATTTGTATCAATCTGGTAATGTAAAGGACATTCTTTTTTAAGATATTCTGCGTAATCTGAAACATGTCATACCAAACCTATTTGTAAACCTGCTCATTTGAATTTCTTACAAGAATTTTTGTTTTTTGGTAAAAAAGTAATGTTTATTCGTATGATGTGTCAGTGAAAGCTTGCATTAAATCTACAAAGCTCACACTTCAAATATTTGCTTAGCTTCAAATTCTGAATAAATAAAGGAGAGTTCAAGAGTATAAAAAAGTAGAATTTTGTGAATTAAGGTATTCGGTTTGCCTCAAATCTCGAAATCTCTCATTCCTGTTTTTCTACTGAAAATAAGCAAAAATGGAAAGATCTAATATCTTGCAACTTCTTTTCTTATTTTCCCTATTATCAGTTCTTTTCTTAACAGCAAGTAAGTAGCATTCCATAATATTTTATAACAATCTTTTATTAATAATCTTAGTATCTCGCTTAGAAATATGTACTGAGAAGACAACCATAAAATTGCTATCTATAATAAACTTAACGCATTTATATTCAAATAACTAATGATTTAAAATCGCAAGCTTTCGTCGTCTACCTGAAAAGCATAGCTAACATAAAAATTGCAATTAAAATAACGATTTGGAAAATCAATTACATTTATTTTTAAATGATACGTCGTTTATGACATCGAATGAATTTCTAATGCATATATCAAAATAAACATACTGAATGTGTTTAGTAATGTCTTAATACATTCCGCCTTTAGTTACCTATCAATTGAATATTGGTGTTAGAACACTTTATCCGCGCTCCGATGTATAACCAGCGCAGAGAGAAAAGGATTAATACATAAGCAAATGTAATGAAAAACATTTTTTGTAATAGAATACAAATAGTAAAATATAAAATGAAGTTAATATCATTTTTTAAAAGTATTGTAAGAGAATGCGGATGAGGTTGGGATTCAAAACTGTAAATATATTTGCAAAACATCTGAGGTTACACAAATAAGTCAATTTTAAAACGACGAAAAGAACTGCATGCCCAATTCTCAAAGCGAAAAAACATAAGTTTGTTAAAAATTTAAAAACCTGCATAAGAAAACTTATAGTGAATTTAAATGAGCCTTAATTGTTTTGTTCAGATCTATTAGGTCAGACGAAAGGATTCAGTTACAAACATTTCGAAATAAAAAGTAGTATTTATTAATTCAGCCACAAAAACCACCAGATTCTTAAATAAGTTTATCAGGCAAAATTAACATTTATGTAAGTTCAGATTCTGAACTTCGTAAGGGAATGTTGCCACAATTGAAACATTTAAATATCTTTACAAGCAAATTTATAATATATTCAAATGAAGCTTAATTGCTTTATCCAGATTTATTAATTCAGCCTAATGGAATCAGTGATGAAAATTTCAAAACATAAGCTTTTTAATTTAGCCGAATACCAAGATTCTGATATAAGTTTATTGAATATAAGTCTAGGTAAGCATTTCTGATATAAGATAAGCTTCTGATGTTAGTTTCACACCTTTTCACCCACTTTCCATTTAATCCTGGAGAACACAGAAAAATTATTTTATTTACATAGATTATGCAATTTTCATTACTCATTAATCTAATTGGACAGAATGTATTTTTAAAACTCTGAAAAATGCTAGTTTAAAACGAATTAAATTCTTGTAAATCATTGGGATAAAATGTAAAAAATGCTGACAAAAAACTGTTTACTGTATGTGTATGTCTAATAAGAATTTAAAATTTGCTATCACTGATCGAATTATTAAATTTCAGAAGGATTCGAGTTTCAATATTTTTAATAAGTAATCTTAACTGTTAAATGCTTCATGATGGAAATATTCTTTTAATATCTTGCAGTACAAATAGTTACACTGTTATCAATACTCAGAGAAGCAAGAGTGACAAAAGTTTACTTAAAAAACATTAAATGTAACGAGGATTGGTGAATACATCGAACAAGTATAAGAAAATTTACGCTTTTATTTACAATAGCAGTTTGACAATTTCCAATGAAATTTTAAGTGTAATAAATCAATGAAAATTAATATTAAACTTCTGAAATAGAAACTTCGAATAAATTTATCCTGATGTAAATGATCCATACATTAAATTATTATTTAAAGCTTATTGTATATGGTACCAAACTTTGTTATTTGGAATATTTACCATTAATTTAAAAGGCACTCAGTAACTTTAAGAAAATTTTTTAAAATCAGTATGAAAATGGCTACACAAAATGATCATTGGCTTATAAGTTTCCGAAAGTTAAATATATTTACTATTATTATATATTACCGATAAAAAAGATGTTTTATATAAGTATTTAAAAATTTTTTATTTTTAACTGATAAAAGTTTACGGATTTATAAACTAGAAGCATGGTATTAGAGTCACAATAATAAACACTTGCTACTTCCAAATATTAAGTGAAAATCATGAAAAAATAGAAATAACGACGCTAAAGTGCAGATTTTCAATGTACTAAATGTGGTAGATTATGTTAAAGTTAGAATTTTAAATAATTAATTTTTCATAGATTGTAATACATCAGTTTTACAATTTATTTTATTATATGTGAAGATAAAAATTATATATATATATATATATATATATATATATATATAGTTATCTATTGTTTTAAACAATATTATCATTATTTAAGATACATTGACACAAGTCATGCTGTATGTAATATGTCTATTTTAATTTTTAGATGCTGGAGTAAGTACTTTTTACAAATTACTTTTATACAAATAGCTTTATATTTAACATTTAACAATTGCCAAACATTAATTTCTTAGAAGATTAAAGTCCTGATTTTAGCTAAAAGACTGATATATTTGCATGCTAATATCAGTAACAATTAAATATACTTCAAGAATTGCTTAGTGTAATTAATCTATAATACCTTTATTAAATATTACTCATATTTTTAATGTAATTCTAAAGTGTATAAATCTGAGGTTCTTAAAACCAACGAAATTTTTTAATCGATTAAAATCGATTTTGGTTGCATAATTTCCAAGCTCACATAATTGACTATGACAAATTTTTAAGAATAGAGGATTGAATTTTATTTACTGTCAAGAACATAATATTAGAAACACTATATGTTACTTAGACGAAGAATTATTTCCCTATAATTGAATTTTAATATTTTACACAAATATTTAAACCTATTTCTAAATTTGATACTCACAAAAATAAAGTATACTCAAATTTGTGCAACATATAAATATGAATACAGGAAACATAAAGCGGATTTAAAATATATGCACTCAACATTATTGTCCAAAAACTATTCTAACTCAATATTTAGCGATTTTATTTTTTTTCCATTTTAGTCTTGAACAATAAAATAAGGATGCTCACTTCGTCTGTGTTACAACACATAATATACATTCTGTTGAGTGCTTTTATTATTGCAGTTTAACTTCAACACTAAGTAACATGAATAGTGTGATAAGTATTATAGAAACAGGTTTTGATTACTAATTTCCAAAAATATTTCTATTTTACAATAATTTTTCTGTTAATTCCTCTTCTGTTCTTAGCAAACTCAATATAAATTAACTAAATAGACTAACAAAATATAAATCCATGAAAATATTAAAAATATATGTTTTCAGCAGAACAATGGAATCTAACTCAAAATACTTATTTAAATATGCATAAATTAGTCTAGCGTATTTAAGGCAATTAATAATGTTATGGACTGTTTCAAGTTGCATTTCTAAATTTTGGTGTTTCTCGTATATAGATATTGAAATATGTCTTTAAAGGAATAACTTTTACCTCATAAAAATAAATACTACTTTTAAAATTTACATAAAATATAGAGACATGTAAACATCAAAGACTTAAAATTATACAATATTTTATATATTTTATCTAGATATATGCAAAATTAATGACATAACGATATTTTTTACAGGGTGTAAGTATAAATAACCATTTTGCTTCGATTTTTTTTTTAAGAAATTTTTTATGTATGTTTATAATGTTTACATCGATACGTCATTTCTAGACAATCAAGATTTTTATGAAATCTTTGACAGTTATACTGTCAAAAGCTATTAGCAGAAAAAAGAATTTCAATTAGACACATTTCTATTAGCCGATTAAAATAGTGATAGATAGTTAAAATAGTGAAGCTCAATAAAATGTGATTTACAAATAAATGTAAAGAAACATTTTTCACACATGCACAGTCATTTATTCATTCACCGCCAGTGAATACTGATATATATTTTTTTCAATATTTAAATTTTTTAAACACATTAATTCCAAATTTAAAAAATTAAAATATTTGAATTATTTGTAAATCATTATAATCACTGAATTAACGGTTTAAAATTAATCTAAACAGTTAATTCAGCTAACTGTTGAATTAATCACCTTTTGTTGTACTTCAATTTCATAGCTACTTTTAACTGACGAAATTTATTAAAACACTAAATATAGTTAAACAATAAAGTTCTGAAAATTGTCTAAAATTAATTTACGTACTTGAGAGATTTTCCTAAATCTCTTCATCAATACCTGATATAAATAATGTGAAACATTTTCAATTATACAGATTTAACACGAATACACTAATTATTTGGATAGGTTAAAATTTATTCGATTGCAGTCATTAGTTAAGAATGGCTTATTTTGAAATTTTTTGATATATAGTTTAATAATTTTCTTATGTTATGGGTTCAATTAAAATCCATATTTACTTTGAGTGTAAAAATAGTATTCAATGTATACATGTAGATATAATAGATATGTAATACGTAAATACACCTATAATAATATGATATAATTAAATTTTATCGTAGTGTTATTGATTTCATATAGAAGTTATTATGCTAATTTATTGAAATATCGCATGACTAAAAGTCTAGCGTATCTGGTGAATTACTAAACTAATAATGTTGTGTATTGTTTCAAGTTGCATTTCTAAATTTTGGTGTTTCTCAAATGGACTTCAAATCTAAAAATTAATAGTTTAATTTAGAGATTTATAAATATAAAAAATGAAAATTTTTTAAATATTAAAACATTTAATATATTTAAAGTTTTTTATTCATCACATATTTGCTGGAACAAATGCTCCCTCAATTATTGGAGGGCAATGGAATTTTTTAGAAAATGTTAAAAATCAAGCAAGTATCGTTTAGTAGAAATTCTGCTCAGCTATAATCGATGTCGAATGGTATAATTGTTCATATAGAGATTTGTTACAAATTTAATTTACCATATTATTGTTTGGCTCAGCGATCCATCTTTGTTATTAGCTCAATAAGGGTGCTATCACATGTGGTGCATTAAGGTTGGTACGATTGGTTTCATCTACATTCAGTAAATACCGATCGGAATCACATATGCTCGTTTCATCCATTCAAAACATAGGTGCAAAGATGAAGTATTATCTTGAAAAAGTGCGAAGTTATTTTTAATTGCTCATAGGTATTGAAATATGTTTTTAAAGGAATAACTTTTAATATAATAACTTTTACCTCATAAGAATAAATACTACTTTTAAAATTTACGTAAAATATTGAGACATGTAGGAGTTGTATAATAATTTCTTTTCAGTTGTCCTATTTGAGTTAACTTTGAGTAACGCTTTATCGAAGTTCTAAAGTGTTTTAGAATTTGTTTACATCCCTTGAATATGAATAATTAATGATATGTTAATATTTTTTTTACAGTTTGTAAGTATTTATTTTCCTTTTATATTTCTAAGATCTATATTTTGAAAATATTTTTATGTGTCAACCTAGTTATTTCTCAAATAGAATTCTTATTATTGTTTTTTTTTTAGGAGATCTCTTGACAATTCAAAATTTTATGAAATCTTTTATCATTTTATTCACAAAAACTATTTTTGTAGAATTTTTAAATATTAATTATTATATTAATTATTTGATATACACTACTGGCCATTAAAATTGCTACACAGGAAGAAATGCAGATGACAAAATGATATTTATTGGACAAATATATTATACTAGAAATAACAAGTGATTAAATTTTCAAAAAATTTGGCTGGATAGATCCTGAACAACCACCTCTGGCAATAATAACAGCAGTTATACGTTTGGGCATTGAGTCAAACAGAGATTGGATTGCATGTACAGGTACAGATGCCCATGCAGCTTCAATACGATGCTACAGTTCATCAACCGTAGTGACTGGCGTTTGGTGACGAGCCAGTCGCTCGGCAACCATTGACCAGACGTTTTCTATTGGCGAAAGATCTGGAGAACGTGCTGGCCAGGGCAACAGACGAACATGTTCCGTATCAAGGAAGGTCCGTACAATACCGGCAACATGCGGTCGGGCATTATCCTGCTGAAACGTAGGGTTTCGCAGGGCTTGAATAAAGGGTAGAGCCACGGGTCATAACACACCAGAAATGTAACGTGCACTGTTCAAAGCACCTTCAATGCGAACAAGAGGTGACCGAGACGTGTATCCAATGGCGTAATGTTAATTAACAGTGTCTTGCTCCCTTCATTTTAATTGGCTATAAGTAAAGAGCTTACGGAATAATTAAATGAAACTTTGAGTAGGTATTCAAAAAATATGAATATTTTCTAGTCACTAATTTATCACAAATTACACAAGTCATTAGTGCGAGCGATGACGTATTATCTTTAAAAATGAGAAATACATTTAAATTGTTTTCAAGTATGTAAATATGCTCTTATATGTATTATTTCCATTCTATACAACAAATTTATTTGATTACTGTAGACATTTATGATTTTTATAATATTCTTCTTACTTTATCACATTTCAGTTCCTTTGAGTAACGAATTATCAAAGATTTAAAATTATACAATATTTTATCTAGATATTATATGTAAAATTAATGAAATTTCAATATTTTTTACAGGGCGTAAGTATAAATAATCATTTTACTTCAATTTTTTTTTTTTGAGAAATTTTTTATGTATTAGCCCTATAATGTTTACATCGATACGTCATTTCTAGACAATCAAGATTTTTATGAAATCTTTGACAGTTACACTGTCAAAAGCTATTAGCAGAAAAAAGAATTTCAATTAGACACATTTCTATTAGCCGATTAAAATAGTGATAGATAGTTAAAATAGTGAAGCTCAATAAAATGTGATTTACAAATAAATGTAAAGAAACATTTTTCACACATGCACAGTCATTTATTGATTCACCACCTGTGAATACTGAAATATACTTTTTTCAATATTTAAATTTTTTAAACACATTAATTCCAAATTTAAAAAATCAAAATATTTGAACTATTTGTAAATCATTATAATCACTGAATTAACTGTTTACAATTAATCTAAACAGTTAATTCAGCTAACTGTTGAATTAATCACCTTTTGTTGTAATTCAATTTCATAGCTTCTTTTTACAGACAAAATTTATTAAAACACTAAATATAGTTAAACAATAAAGTTCTGAAAATTGTCTAAAATTAATTTACGTACTTGAGAGATTTTCCTAAATCTCTTCATCAATACCCGATATAAATAATGTGAAACATTTTCAATTATACAGATTTAACACGAATACACTAAGTTATTTGGAAAGGTTAAAATTTATTCGATGGCAGTCATTAGTTATAAATGGCTTATTTTGAAATTTTTTGATTTATAGTTTAATAATTTTCTTATGTTATGGGTTCAATTAAAATCCATATTTACTTTGAGGGTAGCAATAATCTTCAATATATACATATGGATATAATAGTTAGATATATCATACGTAAACACACCTATAATAATATGAAATAATTAAATTTTATCGTAGTGTTATTGATTTCATATCGAAGTTATGATGTTAATTTATTGAAATATTGCATGACTAAAAGGTACTTCACTTTATTTTTTAATTAATTGTTTTTCTTTATAAAAATCTGAAATATAGATAAAAAAAATTTAAGAAACTATCCCGCATAAACTTTCTTTGAATATATTGGTAAATGTAGAATAAATTTGTGCTAATGATTTGCATATCTCATCATCACAAATGCGTAATGTTAATTCCCAGTGTCTTGCTCCCTTCATTTTAATTGGCTATAAGTAAAGAGCTTACGGAATAATTAAATGAAACTTTAAGCTGGTATTCATAAAATATGAACATTTTCTAGTCACTAATTTATCACAAATTACGCAAGTCATTAGTGCGAGCGATGAAGTATTATCTTTAATTAAGAGAAATACATTTAAATTGTTTTCAATTATGTAAATATACTCTTATATGTATTATTTCCATTCTATACAACAAATTTATTTGAGTATGTAAATCTTAAATATATTTTCATTCTATAGTTAGTTTTATGATTCAAATTTATTTTATTAATGTAATTAATGTAGGCATTTATGAGTTTTTTAATATTCTTCTTGATTTATCACATTTCAGTTCCTTTGAGTAACCAATTATCAAAGATTTAAAATGATACAAGATTTTACATATTTTATCTAGATATGCAAAATTAATGACATTTTGATATTTTTTATAGTATGGATGATTATTTTTCTTCGACATTTTACAAATGGATTTTCTTTTAGATATTTTTTATGTATCAGTCCATATATTTATATGTTTTCTTTGATACGCTATTTCTATGCAACCAAGATTTTTAGGAAATCTTTGATAGTTACACAGTCAAAAGCTATTGACACAAAATAGAATTTCTTGTTTGTATGTGACATAATATTTTATACAATACACATTTCAATTAGACGATTAAAAATTGAATGCTATTTGTAGTATTCATTTTTTTTTATTAAAGTCATCAATTTTGATATATAAGTACTATAACTCTCATTTCTTTCCTAAAAGAAAGTTGAATTTTTTCAGTCCAAACTTATATATATATATATATATATATATATATATATATATATATATATAAATAGATT